>JAQFYQ010002505.1:0-11614 GCA_034694885.1 Buchholzia appendiculata
TTTCTTTCTCTTTACGACTGTTTGCACCATACTTCTTTCTTCTCCCACATCATGTAGCACTTGTTCATTAGATTTCTTGTCTTGCCAACTTACTCTTTCCACTCTTCTCCATAATCACATCTCAAATGTGCTGTATTATTAATTATGAATTTTCTTTTTGCGTTTTTTAAAATTCTTACACCAGCCGCTCTCATGCTATGGAACATAACATTGGACTCTTTGAGAAGGGCGTCTGACTGTAATATCGTTTTTCTTAAAGCACTTTCTGAAATATGCCGGTGTGATACCAAGTCTGTAGTGGTCGATCATTTTGCTTTGTGAATCTTAGATTTACAGAGTAAAATTAAATTTTGTATTATTTTTCTATTTGAATATTGCTAAAGTTGAGCAATTGTGTCACGAGAAAATTGGTGGTCGTTTTTTTAGCGCTTTAACGTAGCTGGCCGGAATTCCACATTATTTATCGAGTGCTGGTTTACGTGTTACTTGTCGAGTTCTACGCTCAGAGGAGGGCATTCAATGTGCAGCACTCTGCAGCACTCGCTTACATAGGAACAATTTCATCGTTGAGCTTTAGTGCTGAGCAACATTTGGATAATAATATGAAATGATCTAGACATTCGTTTCAGTTTACTTGACTCGTGGCCTCGCATGTTGTTAGTTATTATGTTGTTAATTGCTGTACAGAAAGTACATCTGTTCACTTGACAACGCGCTACGTAAGTTGTAAGACTCGGATGATAAATAACTGCTCCACAGAGCTGCGAAAGTAGTTTATAGAGTGGTTTATGAACAAACTTTAAATAGCTTCAGGTGCTGAGCAGCGTCTTCGTTGAATTTGATGTGTTTAATCTTGAAGGCGAGATGGACGTGCAGTATGACTTGTAATATTCTGTGTCAGTTTGTTGTACGATGTTGTTTAGATCAGGCAGACGTGACTTTTAATGACCGTATTTCTGTTCTGTTTGTGACAGCTGTGCACCGGCAATGATTCTTCTCGCTGAGGAGGAATGCGAAACTATTCTAGACGTAAGTTCTTGAACGAAAGCGACGTTTTTCATATTAGTATTACATTTATATTCTTATTCTTCTGTCAACCTTGACAGGGGAGGGGGTGATGCAATGAGCGATTTGACTAGTGTACCTGAGGGTTCATCACAGCTGGATTTGTACAATCGCATGCCCTTCTGACATCAATCTATATCGGGAATGTGGTGACTTCTCTTCCACAGACAACGTTACGTGCTCTTAGATTCAGTAGTGGCAGCAAGTACAGACTTATCCCATCACCATAGCAGAACCAAAGTGCTTCAAATGGATGGTAGCAGTCTACACTCGTGCTGCAGCTCTGATTAAACTACCCCCCCCCCCGCCCCCTAAATGCAGCAGTGTATTTAGTAAACTACAATCATCCCGTTATGCAATGATGATGATGTTGATTCTGATGTTTCACGTATCTTCTCTCCACCGATTGTTCCTTGTTGTTTCAGGTTGTTCCTTGTTGTTCATCGTTGTTTCCTTGTTGTTTCGGGTTGTTTCTTGTCTCAGGTTTGTCCTTCTTGTTTCAGGTTTGTCCTTCTTGTTTCAGGTTTTCATTGGAGTTTCAGGTTGTTGCTTGTTGTTACGTTTTTGTTGCTTGTTGTTACATTGTTATTTCAGGTTGTTGCTTGTTGTTACCTTTTTTTGTTTCAGGTTGTTGCTTGTTGTTACATTGTTATTTCAGGTTGTTGCTTGTTGTTTCAGGTTGAGAAACAACTGAAGCTGGCGTACAAGGCGGCTGAGGTCGGCTACAAGAGATCACAATCCACTCAGCATCAGAACATCATACACGAAACCATGTACCGTAAGTAACATGCATCAAAGCACGTGGCCCATGTTTCAAAGTGCCGAAAACTATGTACTCGAGTACATGAATACACCTTTATTAAGTATGATGTTAAATATACTTGTATTAAATACTTGTATTAAAGACAAGGGACGACCGATGGCTCATTGGTAGCGTGTTCGCCTCGTAATTGTAAGATTGCGGGTTCGAATCCGCGTCGGGCGTGTTGTCTGATAACAAACTTGGGCAAGTTGTTCACATCCCATTGCCTGTACGGAAGGACCTTTGGCCGCCCACCCGTGCTCACCTGGCCTAGTGGATCGGTGGTTAAAGTCATCGGTGGATGCGTGGTAATACGTAAGACAAATAACCATCGTCGGGACCTGTCTGCGGACAGAGCACTATAATCATCAAATACATCCATAAATATACCTGAAGTGCATGAATAGTACAAATAACTATGCAATGTAAGTTATGTCTCTCACGACTGTCGTATTTAAGGAGGTTACGAGTCTGGACTCTGCAAACGAAAATAGTTGTTAAAATTTAGTATGTTTTGAGACTTTTTTAAATGAAAAAAATCCTGGTCGGTTTGAATCTCAAAACCCAGAGAAGAAAGTTTTGAAAAAGTTTGTCCAAGCCGCCCTTCTCCAAGTTAACTCGTGGTTATCCTGTCTGTCGCACATGGTTAATTGTATCCAGTGATCGGAAACATTAGTGAAAGATTGGGGTAATGGTTTTTTTGCTAATTAAAAAATATGGAGAGTTTTAGAAATTTGACAGAGATATAATGTTGTCTCACTGATGGATAAAGAACTTCTTTATGTAATTGTGTAAATATCATTAATGTTTGAACCTTGTTTCCAAAACTTCCTTGAAGTGCTTTCGGATACCCTTGATACTGTTTATCAACCCAGCCATAAATCTTCCACCACCCACATGATTATCTTAACTTCATTTAGATGTGACGTAGATGACATGACCTTTTTCTTTAGATTGATTGAAATGTAATTATAATTACTGTAATGCTGTGGTGCCCACTTCCGTTGTTAAAACCTCTCTGCATGGTTTGTTGTGTGGTGAGCAGGGCGGGATATAAACGTGCTCGTCTACATCAAGCGCCGCCTCGCGATGTGTGCGCGCAAGCTCGGCAGAACTCGCGAAGCCGTCAAGATGATGAGAGATGTGAGTGCTTCTTGTTGGTTATCTTCAAGAAATGCATGCGTATTTCAGCATATGTTGCATTTCTACTGTAGTTGTGTTCTGTGTGTATGTATAATGTATCTGGCACTGTCTTTCATGTTCGCCGTGAGTGCCATGAGTTCTGTCACTGCTTGTGTTTCATAGCAAACTGATCTGGAAATCATGTGTGCCCTTCCCGTTGACATGAATCATTGATGTGATGCGGTTTATTCAAAGGCATTGGAACAAGAATAGACTGGAATTAACAGAAAAAGAACGGGCCTCTCTGCAAGTACCGCGGCAAATGTCTTGAAGGCCTATGATTGGCTGGAAATATAACTTTGCATGTGTCGAGTAAATCTCTAATGATGTCAGTTGAATGACCTTTGACCTCTTGATCTGTGACCCCTTGCGTCACATTGTACATGGCTGTACCATTTTCATTGGATGACAGTATTGACCAATGCCACTCTTTGTTATTAATAACTCCGTGGGTTTATTTGCTAGGAGCACTATATTACTTTGCCATTGTTTGACAAACGGTTTATGTAGAGACTCTCTGATTTTCATTGTTTAGTTAATGAAGGATTATCCGACGGTGAATCTGTTCAACATACATGAGAATCTGATAGAGGCACTGCTGGAGCTTCAGGCATATGCGGACGTACAGGCTCTGCTGGCTAAGTATGACGGTAGGTCTGCAGGATGCATGATGCTATATTCATTTATCATATGGTTAAGTATTGATTCATTATTTGTTACTTTTTTATAGATTTTATGAATTTAATTAAATTTTTTAAAGCTTTTGTTGTTTATTTTTAAGGAAATGTATGCGTTTTTAAACATGTTGCATTTCTACGATAATTGTGTAACGCGTATAATGCCGTGTATTTATGTATATAACATTTCCTTTCATATGCATGCTATGACTTTGGTTATTGACATTCTGAGGCTCATGTTATTTTGATGTTACTATTTATATGTTCTGCCATTATGATACTAGCTTTTAATATTATTATTAATGTTTATTTTCAAAACAAAATATCAGCAGTACAATTTGGTGAATGATGATACTATTTATTATTAATGTTTAATTTCAAAACAAAATATCAGCAGTACAATTTGGTGAATGATAATACTATTTATTATTAATGTTTAATTTCAAAACAAAATATCAGCTGTACAATATGGTGAAAACAAATACAACTAGTGATAAAAAAATTCTATCAAGACTATTGCTTTTTTAGTTGTACTGGTTATTTTTGTTATAGTTGGTTGAATGTTGTTGTATGCAGACATTAGTCTTCCGAAGTCTGCTGTTATCTGCTACACTGCGGCGCTCATGAAAGCACGTCAAGTCGCCGACAAGTTAGTAGCCCTTATTCTCTTCAGCATTTTTTAGATCTGATTTGATTTGAATTTTTATTGTTTGGTTTAGAGCTCGCAACGATGTAGCTATGTGTGCTGAGTTGATGCACATCATCAGAGCATCGGTGACTCTTTCATTGAGTATATATATGGACTATAACTTGTCGGCTTATAGTATAGGGAATCATTCAAACTTAACGCAGCTCATCTCTTTGACTGCCCAGTCGGATTTGTTTAGTTTAGATAAATCTTGTTTGGATATAGCCTTGCTGGAAGCATAGACGATTAGGGTTGGTCTAGAGGACATTGGAGGGGGAGGGGTGAGGTACAGTGGCATAAGCTCAATGGGGTTTGCTTTCAAGAAAGATCCATAATAACAAATAATAAATTACTTACTTATTAATATAGTAAGATTGTGTATTGTTTATTTAATTTAAATTGTGTTCTTTTTGTGAGTTTTTCACTAGAGTTACAATGTTTGTGCACTTGAAAGTTTATTTACATACAGTATTCTAGGAAAGAACTGGCAAGGGCATGCAGTCATAAAAATCCAACTATATTGAGTTCGTTGAGTCATTGGTTAACATCTATGTATGTGCTCAGCACAAACATCTTTCGAAAGCGAATAGTAGACTAGTATGAACATAAAAGAACAATTTGAATAATTTGCCAACTGATGTGACCTCTGTATCATCTATACAACTGGTTAAACGTGCTTTGAAGACCTACCTTTTTAGGAAACGTTATGGCGTTTAATTGACATTGTGTTTGTTGACATTGTGTAACGTGCTCTTGAAGTCTTTGGACTATATGTCACGTAAATAAGTTCGTGTAATAATAATAATAATAATAATTTAGTGATATTGTTGAGCTATCTACCAGCTTATATTTATGCCTGGCATTGGCCAGTTTATGTACTTTTACTATTATGCTGTTAGTTAGCAATCTCCTTGTGAAACTTGCAGTTTGTAAGATGAGTGGGTTAGGTACGTGTTCACCAGTGATGTAGTCAAGGCATTTTTCTCAAGGCCAAGGCATTCTTTTTTAAGGTCAAGCAAGTCATTTGGAAAATTGGTCAAGGCGAGGCAAGGCAGTAAAGTGCCGCAAGGCAGCATTAAGGCATGAAATTATACAGTCAAGGCATTTTTTTTGCACTGTCGAGGCATTTTTTCAAGGCATTTTTTTTCCAAGGCAAGGCAAGGTGTTTGGAAATTGGCCAAAACAAGGCAGTAAAGTGCTTCAAGGCAGCCTTGAGGCAAGGCATCAAGGCCAAGGACTACATCACTGGTGTTTACAGGTGATGATTTAGTCTTTCTCAAGCTGTCCAGCAGTTAGCAGAGCACTCGTCATCCTGGAGGTTTTCATGGCTTTAAGCATTTTACAGCCTTGTGACCTTCCTGACACTGGAAATCTTACTATCTATTTACCTCACGCATCTGATGTAGAACCAGATGTTATTAAGCCTTAATATTGAAATTACTATAAGTCTATCTTTTTTCTATTTGTTTTCTACTGTTGAGTCTTATTGTGTGAATTTGCTAGTAACTCTGATTTCTATCCGCGTCACTGTTGTGGAGTAGATTCGTACCGGAGGTGGCTGCTAAGCGAGGTCTCACGACGGCGGAGATGAACGCCGTAGACGCTATTCACCGCGCTGTCGAGTTCAATCCTCACGTACCAAAGGTAGAGCGTCGCTTATTCATATCTCCCACTCTTATATTGTGTTGATAATTGCCAGATAAATGAATAAATACAAGTTAAAGTATAATGTTATGTTTCATATTTAACCGAAGTTTGAAGTACTAGGTTGGTACCAAGGGTTGAGCACAATGGCTTATTTATGTCTGCTTGTCACGCTGTATTGATAATTAATTTGTTGGTAATTGAGCTGTTACATTCTTAATTCTAGTCAATTATATCTTTAGCGATGGAAATGTAATTTGAAGCGTAACGTAATCCTTGAACTGCTGTTTAGTCATTAATATAGCATAAATATATTATACTAATTAGAAATTTAATTTGAAGTATAACGTAATACTGAATTGCTATTTATTCATTTATCTGGTCAAAATGTTGTTTTTATTATGACAAAGGCAAGAAGACATAATCAAATCATCGGTGGTTTTTCCGAATGTTAATATTTTAAAACAGTTGTCATTGTTACTTATATCATTTTTGCAATGAAAGGACGCATACATTCTGAATTTCTATTTCAGACTGGGTTTTGTCTTCACATGGGTCTTATACGCAAGTTGTACTTAGTGCTTTATTGTGCGTACTTTTAAGATATAGATTCACTAAGCAGAGTTCTGTGACGCTATTCTACATGCTGTGCCATGATGTAGTTGTAAACAATGTAGTTATAACTCTGTTTGCCAATATGTTTCCAGTATCTGCTGGAAACAAAACCTCTCATATTTCCTCCGGAGCACATCTTGAAGCGCGGAGACAGTGAAGGAATCGCGTACGCGTTCTTCCACTTGCAGCACTGGAAGCGTGTCGACGGCGCTCTCAACCTCCTTCACTACACGTGGGAAGGAAGTCAGTATTGTATTACCTTTTCTTGCTACACTGGAGTCATTTAGTTTTTATCTCTTTTAAAATATCATTATAATGTTTGTAAACAGAAATTGCACAGATTGTGGATTACGTCCAAGTGGTTTCTATTATTTTGCAGCAATGTTTTTATTAGATGAAGAAACTCAGGAACTTACATTTTTTTCTGAAGTGGGTGTAAGCAGATCTATTGTGTTTGTACTTGAATCACTGAGTATTATGTTGTCATTCTGTTTATTCTTCAGTGCCAATAATCTGGTTAATTGGTCTGTTGGCCTATTCGTTGTTAACAAGCAGAACATGACACAAATCAATATTATCAATCATTATCTAGATTAGAGCTGTGAATATCATTCTCTGCTTTATCCTAGCTAGACTACGAAGACTACAGTCTTTAGACCGATCTGGAATCTAGTTTGCAGTCTTGTGTGTATGTGTCTGTGGTCCTGTTTGTATGTGTCTGCAGTCCTATTTGTATGTGTCTTTGGTCTTGTCTGTATATGTCTGTGGTCCTGTTTGTATGTGTCTGTGGTCTTGTTTGTATGTGTCTGTGGTCCTGTTTGTATGTGTCTGTGGTCTTGTTTGTATATGTCTGTGGTCCTGTTTGTATGTGTATGTGGTCTTGTCTGTATGTGTCTGTGGTCCTGTTTGTATATGTCTGTGACCTTGTTTGTGTGTGTCTGTGGCCTGGTCTGTATGTGTCTGTGTGACATATGTATTTGTTCATGTTCTTGCAGCAGTGAGTTTGTTGTTTACCTATGTGTGGTGTGATGTTGCAGCGTTTCGTATGATCCCGTATCCGCTGGAGCGTGGTCACATGTTCTACGCCTACCCGACCTCCACAGAGTCAGCCGACCGTGAACTGCTGCCATGTAAGTATCACTTCTGAGACCTTGTAGGACCTCGCGTCACTCTATCACTGCTGTCTTGTAGGTTGTCACTTTGTCACTGCTGTCTTAAGGTGTCACTCTCACTGCCATCTTAAGGTGTCGCTTTATTATTTCCTTCATGTTCGTGTCACTATATCATTTTGTGAACAGAGAGAGTTACGTTGAATGTCTGCTCTGTAAAATTGAATTGATGCATATTCTAGGGGTTTAAAGTGAAAGTTGCAATTTTGGGATTATCTTTGCAATGAAGTTGAAGGATAAAGACTGCTGGGGGTGTGGCTGGGAAGGAATAAACAAGTATTGTTGAAGTGTGAATGAAATAATTATCTTGACCCATAGCACGAGCATCCGTCAGCAAAATATTGATTTGATCTCAACTAGTAACTTGATGAACAATCTAATGTGTGTGATGTGCAAGTAATCGTGTATACTCGCAAACATATTAACCGAAATGCTGATATCCAAGCTTGTACTTAGTGATTATGTATGTTGTAAAATAGTTGAAAAAAGATTGACCAAGATTAACGTGGACGGATGATGTCATCGGTTGGACACGACTAGCGACTATGAGATGGTGTATTCTCGCAAACATATTGACCGAAATGCTGATATCCAAGCTTGTACTGGGTGATTATGTATGTGTAAAATAGTTGAAAAAAGATTGACCAAGATTAACGTGGACGGATGATGTCATCGGTTGGCCACGACTAGCGACTATGAGATGGTAAAGAGGACAGTGGAAGATAGAAATAGATGGAAGTCCATTGTAGTCAACCTTCTTTAAGAAGGTGATGATGACTGTGATGTTGATGATGATGACTGTGTGGTTATAATTGTAAATAGAACTTTGCCATGATTACTTTGCACTCCTCTGATGCTAACTTACTTGCGGTCCCTCGAGTTAAAACTCACTTTGGCTCTCGTAGTTTTCGAGTTTCTGCTCCAACTGCTTGGAATGCTCTTTCTGACGACGTTAGACTATCTCCTAATCTTTCTACCTTTAAAGAACGACTCAAAACAATTCACTTCCTCCAAGCTTTCACTCGCTAACTAGTGCACAGCCCTCACACCTCTGATTCAATTCTCTCACACCTCTGATTCAATTCTATGTTTTGAAATTTGCGCGTGTTATGAATTATTGATGTAATAAATAAATAAAATTACTTTGTTTGCGTGTGCGCTGTAGCGTTTCACGAGCTCTCTGTGTATCCGAAGAAAGATCTACCGTTCTTCATACTCTTCACGGCCGGCCTGTGTTCCTTCACCGCGCTGCTCGCCGTACTCACTCACCAGTATCCAGAGCCGATGGCTTCGGTCGCCAAGTCGGTCAGTACCGCTCTCTAGTCTTTAAACCTCTCAAGTATTTCCTACGTCAAGTTCAAGATGGTATAGATATGTTATGTAGGGTTTATGTAGACAACGATGTACTGTGCAGAGGAGTGGTAATTATCTTGTTATTTGAGTTTGAATTTTGATTTGCCTGTTTTAGTTGACGACTCGTTGTTTTGTCCTCTGTACATTGGAGTTTGATTGGTTTGGCGAATGATGAATAAAGTTATCAAAATCAATTAATTTTGAACACTGGGTAAAATTGATGTGATGTGATTGTTCAAGGTATTTAAATGCAGTTTCGTTTTAGTATGGAAATCTGGTACATTCCTAAATTTATTACACATTTTAGTAGAAAAGTATTCACTGAATTATGGTGATCATTGCATGGATGCTTGATTATGGAAAGAAATCAAATGTCATTGCTATTACTGCTTTGAACTTTACTGTTAAAAATTCCTGTTAAGGGTTTGGTAGATCATTGTTCAAAGTATCATATTCACTAAATATGGTTACTGCAATAATCAAGACTTAAATATTTACGACTTTTTATCTATTGTATTTTTGTATCAGCTGTTCGGATGGATGATCGTTCCGATAACGTACATCATCGACAAGTTGGAAGCTGTGCTTCCCTCGAATCTCATCCAGCAGTTGTCCAAGGTGTGACGGAGCTTCTCGCACGACACACAGGACTGACGACGGATTTACGACCAAACATCTCACTCGCTCTCTCGTTCGCTCTCTTGTTCTCTTCTTCTCCTCTTGTCGTTGTTGTTGTCTTCGTCTGTTTGTAGTTTTGCTTTCGTTCAAGCCGCGGACGGGACGATTGTCGCGACATTTGCGTGTTTGAATTTCAACTCGATGGACATTCAGAATGTCGGGTTGAATTCCTCGTGGTCTCAATTTTATAGATAGCGTTTAGAAAATAATTGGTCTTCAGCTATATCGTGTATGGAAAAAACGAATTCGGTTAGATTTGGAATACTGCTGCTGTTTTCGCTGAGAAAACTGTAATGGTGTATTTTTTGAGCAACAAGTTACTGTAGAATAGAGTTAACAGTAAATTCTGTTCAATCAGATTTTTGTCTTTGAACTTTGATTTATGAAATTGAATGCAATAATTACAGAAGAACGTTTAATGAGAACAGTATATAGAAAGAATATTATGATAATTATGCAATTTTGGTGTGGAGAGTAACCAGAAGGTTAATTTTAAAATCTGACGTCAGATTTGCATTCGTCTTAAACTATTTCTTGTAATCAAATTTTTCTTATACCGATTTCACTGATGTTGACAGCTATGAGGAATTCAGTTCACTGTCTGTACCATTGCCTGCAAGTTATTGTGGTTTTGAGCGCAGTGATACAACTCTGTATTGTTTAGTATTGTGAAAATGACATTGCTGGTCAATAATTTCCGCACGCTTAGATCGTGGAAACGTGTCATGTAATGAATTGCTGTCAGCAGATATAAATATACCGGATGGTTTAATGTCACAATTCTGTCACTTCATTTAGGCTGGTTTTGAATGCGTTCTTTCGGATTAGTTGTCGTGAGGCGCAGTTGTGTTTGTTAAGAATCTAGTTAAGAATTGCTGAAGGGTATTTCCTGCAGATTATGTTATGTGCCATCTATGATAATTATAAATAGTGTTTGCTAAGAGTTAATAGTAATCAGCTGCTCAAATCCGTCGCTGTAATAAACAGCCAAGAGAGCTGTTTCATTTATTCTACAGGAATTCTGGGTGAACTCGAAGCAGATGGGTTGCTGGCTGAGTTTGCCCAATCTGAACTGACACTGTATTTCGGCTTCAAGCTATACCTACTTTAACTTGTTTGTGCTTTCTTTTGGAATGTTTTCTGACTCACAAAGTTGTAGTTCTGTTACTACCTAATAGACTTTTAACTTCGCTAATTAAATTTGTTGTCTCATTTGCAGTGATGTAGCTAAGACATTTTCTCAACGCCAATGCATTCATTTTCAAGGCCAAGGTGCATTCATTTTCAAGGCCAAGAACTAGGCAATCTGATTTTTTTTTTAATCAGATTGCCTAGTTCTGTCACTACCTAATAGGATTTTTAACTTCACTAATGAAACTTGTTGTCTCATTTGGATTGATCGTGTAAGTAGAAGACTAATTGTACTAACGATACGACGAGGCCTAACTATCCCGACTGTTTTGAACAAATGCCGTCTAGTTCTCCCACTTGGTGCGTCGTTTTGGGTAAAATAACACGTTACAGTGCTGCTGACAATGCTTTTTTTTTATTGTATTAATATTTGTAAATCTTCCGAGTTTTTTTCTGTGTAAGAAAATTTGTGTGGTTGTTGTTCTAACTTGGTAGTGCTTAGGCTTAGGGGTCATCCATTTAATGTGTACGCAAAAATCTGGCAAATTTTGACCCCCTCCCTGTACGCATGTGTACTTATTGACCCCCCCCAACCTGCATACATACTTTT
>JAQFYQ010002506.1:0-11614 GCA_034694885.1 Buchholzia appendiculata
GTAGTGAATCACTGTTGCACTTGTAGGTAGTGAATCACTGTTGCACTTGTAGGTAGTGAATCACTGTTGCACTTGTACGTAGTGAATCACTGTTGCACTTGTACGTAGTGAATCACTGTTGCACTTGTACGTAGTGAATCACTGTTGCACCTGTAGGTAGTGAATCACTGTTGCACTTGTAGGTAGTGAATCACTGAACATTGCACTTGTAGGTAGTGAATCACTGTTGCACTTGTAGGTAGTGAATCACTGATCAGCACGAAATGCTGACCTTTTCTTCCCGAAGTCCTACGTATCTACGTGCTCCAAGCTTCCAAGTCAAAGGACTTGGAAGCTTGGAGCATGTAGTTTCTCCTCTTCAGCACCTGCTGTACGGAACGCGTTGCCATCAGCTCTCAGGTACTTGGCTCAAAGCTACACTCAGTTCACTACTTGCTGGAAAACTTTCTTGTTTACTTCATCTTTTTGTTAATTCTCTTCTCTTCGAGCTTTTGAGACTTGGTTAAAGAACGCTTTAAATATAAATGTTATAATGATGATGATGGTAGCAGCTCCAAGCAGTTCTACCTGTAAATAGTAGATGACTTCGATGTGTCGTGGATCACCCTGGATGTTAGATGTCACACGAAGCAGAACCTCTTCCTCTAGGAGACCTCGGGCAGCTTCCAGGAAGCACTCCAGAGCCTTGGACGACTCTCTGTATACACACATACACACATGGAAGCTCATCAATGTGAATCAAGAGAAACGATTCGGTGAAATTTAAACCAGAATATCCAAAAGCTCACTAGGAATCATGAAAAAAACTAAAGTACGTCAATTCCTCTATGTCAGTGGTCACTGTTAGGGACTAAGCAAGCCCTCACTTCAAAGGTTAGGGACTAAGCAAGCCCTAACGTCAAAGGTTAGGCTTGACAGAGAGTGAGTTGTGTCACTGTTAGGGAATAATCAAGCCCTGACTTCAAAGGTTAGGCTTGACAGAGAGTTGTGTCACTGTTAGGGACTAATCAAGCCCCGACTTCAAAGGTTAGGCTTGACAGAGAGCGAGTTGTGTCACTGTTAGGGACTAATCAAGCCCCGACATCAAAGGTTAGGCTTGACAGAGAGTGAGTAGTGTCACTGTTAGGGACTAAGCAAGCCCTCACTTCAAAGGTTAGGCTTGACAGAGAGTGAGTCGTGTGAATGAACTGAATGATAAAACCAAGTCTTATAGGCCTATTGTCAATTTTTGCCAACTGACCAGTCTTCAGGGAGGGATTCTGCAATAGGCCGACTGCGCTGCTACTAAACGACTGACCTCAACATTCACAGTGGTCACTGTGACATTCACATGATACAAGATAGGGATATTCACATGACACAAGATAGGGATATTCACATGACACAAGATAGGGAGGGGGGGGTAGTGAATATAGGGGGCTTGAGATCCCAACATCTTACCCCTTCCCCTCAAATTTTCTGAAACTTTGTAATGATTTAATTCACAAGCGGAAATTCACAGCAGGATCAACAAATGGATATAAATTTGATGAAATCGGCAGATATTGTACTGGAGGGGGAATCAGGGGCCGGGCATCCGGCTCGAAGGGATAATTGGGAGAAGCCGGGCTAAGTCAGGTTATTCAGACAGTGTCTTTATAAAGCCATAAAAATAAAAAGCTATATAATGAACAATGACAAGTAAACAGGTGACATTGGTCAAAGCGATGAAGTGCACCGATCACAAAGCAGACATCTAGTGAATGTGTGCGTGCCCCCCCTCCTCCCTTCAAGAGGAGGTGTGGGAGGGCAAGGTTCAGATCTGCCTAAATTCTTCCTTCAAGCCCATTCACTCAGTCAAGCCGCATCACAAGTTTTTAAAAATAACTAAGTATACAACGATGTTAAGTAAAAGAACTGTAATAAGTTCACTATTTGTTACCTTCTATGATTATAAACACTGCACGGTCAAAATTTGATTTGGCGAATTGTTTTATAATCAACATTTCGAACAATTTATTGTCGGAAGATGACATTCCGAGGGCAAAATTGGACCTGACAGTCATTAGTCGAACACCCCCCTCCTGACAAAAACCCCCGTTCACCCCCCACCCCTCCCGGACAACCCCTTGGACATAACCCGCCTATTAAAAAAAAACGGTCAAATCCCGCTCCGTCTTTATCATGCAGACAAACAGACGGATGGACAGACACAGACAGTTGTCGTGTCATATGTCATGTCACGTCATCTGTCGTGTCTTGTCAAGTCATGCCATGTCATCTGCAATATCATGTCACATCAATCATCTGTAATTTCATGTAAAGTCATGACATGTCATATCATGATTTGGCATTTCATGACATGTCATGACATGACAGATAACATTGCAGATGACATGATATGTCATCACATGACTTGACGACATGAATAGCATGGCATGTCATGACAGATAACATGCCATGAAAGGTGACGTGTCATGACATGTCACAAAGGTGACGTGTCATGACATGTCACATGTCATGACATGGTTAGCAGATAACATTGCAGATGACATGATATGTCATGACATGACTTGACGACATGAATGACATGTGATGACATGACAGATGACAAGTCACATCATGTCATGTCCTGACTTGTTCTTCATGTCGTCGAGTCGTGTCCAGACATGATGTCATATCATCTGTCACATCATGTCATGCCATTCATGTCATGACATGTCACCTTTCATGGCATGACAAGTCATCTATGTCATCTGTTATGACATGACATGACAGATGACATTGGAGCTGACATTGTAGATGATATGGCATGGCATGATATATGATACGACATGTCATGTCATCAGTCATATTATGTCATGTCATTCATGTCATGTCATATTATGTCATGTCATTCATGTCATCAAGTCATGTCATGTCATTTATTGTTATTGGATGTGTCGGTAAAAGCTATAATAATGCTTGTCTACTTTAAATTAACGATCACTTTACACTTATAACAATATATGTTTTGGGGAAAAATGTCCACATGTTTACATTTGACCATAGATATAACAACTAGAGCATCGATGTAAACATTACTAATTCACTTTGCTATTGGATAAAGCCAAAAGAAGACAGCATTCATTATCATCATTCAATGACCTTTATAATAAATATTGCAATTAATAAAAGGTATCTTACACCTAGTGAAATAATCATTTTGAAGCCAAGTAATTACCTACAATATGAGCATCGCAAAAATTGTGAAACTAAGTTTAAATTCAATTAGGCCTAAATATATTCAATAAACTCTGCCTTTTAGCTAACAAATAAAATTCAAAACCTGTGTTAGTGCTGTTCTATGTTATATGCACTGATTACAAATATCAAATTTCTTAAATTAAATAGAACTGCCTGACTAAACAATACCAAATTGAAATAGCAATTGACATAGTAAATACATAGATGTGTCATCATCAATGATGAGAGCTGTAGAAAGTGTGTAGACTACTATCTTCAGCTCATCGGTTCTTACATGGTGAGCACCGAGCTTGCTGTCATTACCAAATCAAAGAGCAAAAAATCACCTTCCGCTTAGGGTCGGAAATCACCCTATTCCCACTATGAGTTGATATCAGCAAGTGCACACAGTCGAAAAATTAAGAAAAGCCCTGGGAGATAAAAGGTCTATATCAGTGCTCAACACAGATATCTAGTGAAAGTGAATAGTAGACTATATGATGATGATGATAATAGTGCTCTGTCCGAAGACAGGTCCTGGCGATGATTATTTGTCTTGCGTATTACTACGCATGACTTAACCACCGACCGACTAGGCCAGTTGAGCACGGGTGGGCGACCAATAGTCCTTCCCGTATACTTACAGAACATAAACTGTTTGAAATGCATTTTCACAAAAGTAAGCAGTTACTACCTTTTAATAATTGCATAAGAAGATACCAGTACCGATTCAAAATGCCAGTGATAATTAGTGAAATTATTACACTTACAATTCATGATTTGATAACAATCGCGACATTACATGTATTATGGCACAAGCGATAGTCAGTGCTTAGTGAATATAAACTCAACTAGACATTAAGCAACAACACTTAACTGAATGAGATAAGGAACTCATTGATGACGTTAGCAGAATTAAAATACACTTAAAATTAATGTGAAGAATTTCATTGATTCCAGAACTATCTAATTGCTGGAAATAACCAGAATCAGTAGAGGTAAACTAAATCAGCATAACACAGTCATATTGCGCAAAATGCTAAACAAAAATAAAAATGCACCTTAAAAATGAACCTTGGGTATAGCGACTTTGAAGATGCACTTTGCAAGTTTCTCTTCCTTTCCTTCAGACTCATTATCTCTCTCTCACACACATTTATCCTCAAGTCTTTATTTGTTCATACCTTACACTGTCTTGGCTAATCCTACATCAAATAAAACCTATTCACATAATCTGTGTCGATTCAATTCAACAGCGACACATTATGATACCTATCACTACATACTAATCTTCACTTGCAACCTGAAAACTGAACAGCCACACAAAAGTAGTCGCATAACAAAAGCACAACAAGCAGCAGCAAGAACAACTGACAATATCATCATGATCACACTGAGCTCCCAGCTTGT
This sequence comes from Buchholzia appendiculata, assembly GCA_034694885.1. Classification (NCBI taxonomy): domain Eukaryota; kingdom Metazoa; phylum Annelida; class Clitellata; order Enchytraeida; family Enchytraeidae; genus Buchholzia; species Buchholzia appendiculata. The sequence goes on from JAQFYQ010002506.1 coordinate 4,615, forward strand.
CCGACGTCATGTGTGTGCCAGAGAACGAGAAGACAGAACAAGAGGACGGCAACAAACACAGCACAGAATAAATAAAGTCTTGCACCAAGCAATCAATCAATACATCAATAAATCTAGTAATTCCGTCTATTCAATTAATATCACACAACAATTATAACACCGTGCTTACAGGATTGGCTTGAGATCGAGAAAAACTAAGCCAATGCAGTTAGCAACAAGACTTTCTACACGTCTTAATTCCGCGTCACGGGACCAGCGACATTCAATACATCCCACTTATTGTTGTTGTTGAAACAGTCATTAATCAACTAATGCGCTAAATTTTTCTTTAGTAAACTTCGCCATTCGATTTTGAGAAATTTAAAAATCAGTGTTATAAATGGCTTGACTGGATGACAAGTGTTGGGAGTCCAACACTTGTTCCCTCAGTGGTTTCTGACACGTTGCAGTGTTGGAGCCCAACACTGCAACGTGTCGGAAACCACTTACAAAAACTGATTTCTAAAAAGGTAAAACTGTAGCTCAACTAAAAAAATTGACAATACATTTCTACCTGTCGTACACCAGGCAGAGATAAAATACCAACCGTCTATCAGATTCATTACACAGAGAAACATTTTTTGTTGTCAAATGCGTCAAGCATAGCCTGTCAAGTATAACTGAGAAGAACTGTATAATCATTGCTGTAACCCATACAGTCTGATTTTTGAGTATCGATATGATTCACAGAAAACCGCAACCACGTACAATGACTGTCACTTAGCTTATTAAAGCCAGTACGGGTTACCATTGCTACGTGTAATTGCTATTACGTATCATTGCTGTGTGACATTGCTATTATGTCAAATAACAGTGAAACACGAACTTGTGTACAGCACTGATCCTGAACTGGGTGACAAAGACCTGATACAAGGCTCATCACTATCCGGATCTGTACATGCTTCTGAGCTATGCTCATCTGCGTAACACTGCTTTCTAATTGCAATCCTGCAATGTAAAGATATGATACTGTAAAAACACACAGAGGACAATCGCGCAATCATCTGCATAACTTTTAGCTGCCACGCTCGGTTCGAAAACTTCAGAACAAATTGCAGAACTGTCGGTCGGATACACGGGTGGACCGCGTGACGGCGGAAAAGCGCAGGCTAACTTAGGCAGCAGCTCGATCGAAGGCTCGGCGGTGTGTCCGACGGGTGGATGATCTTGTTGCGTCGACTCTTGTCTCTGTGCAGCGTGCTTCCGCTGTGCGAGCCTCGCGCGTGCGTCCGATTCGTCAGCATGTAGGACTTGAGGTGCGCCTTGAACGTCGTAGGTAACGGAAGGTGGTCGACGCCGTACACGGTCGTGTGTGATGCGATCGTCCGGCAGCAGAGCTCTTGCAGTGATAATACTGAAACACATGGAGCATACAGTCCAGTCACTCCGGTGAGATAAAATGATTCAATTAATTCGCAAGAACTTACAATAAATCAAGACAGCATGTCAGCCTAACACCTCATTCCATCAAACAACTTCTTCATCTTCTTTGACTTTAGCGATCTATTATATCGAAGATCGTTCCCACACACATCATTTCAGTGGCTGCCCACCTCCTGATACAACCAGAAATTCTTGGCATGTTCGACGTCGGTCTATCAGTCGAAAGACTGTAAATCAAGAAGAACTACTTCGCTCTCTCAGAGAGCGCCACCATCAAACAACTTACCCACATTGCCATCTAGCTCACCAAAATTGTCAATACAGCACTCATTCAAGGATTAGCCATAGTGCCAAATACAAAAATGCCAGCCTGAACGATAAATGAACGACGATGATGATGATATGCATTCTTAACCCAGAATAACACAAGCTATAAATAGCAATCCTAAATTAATTCTAACGTTGACTAGATGCTAAGAAGCATGAAAAAAAAGCAGAATTTAATTTACAAAATTGAAGAAACAACGGCATCAAAAACAGAATTAACTAAATTAAATTGTGAAAATTTAATATCAAAGTTAAATTGCGCGCCCCTACCCTTCGTCGGCCCCCAAGTGCGGCCCATGCCGTTGCGCTTGAGAGCGACGCGCGACAGCTCGACGAGAGATTCGGTGACGTTGAAGTCGCACAGCGGGCTGACTTCAAAGAACGTCATGTCATGACGTGCGGCGTATTCCTCCGCCTCGTCCTCGCTCACCTGCCGCTTGAACGCCAGGTGACACCGGTTTCCGATGAGGATCTTTGGTACACCGGGTGCGTGCTGAAATATATGTGCGAGATAAAAAAAATTAATAAATTATTTTAGAAAAAAATTAAAAGAAATCGTTGAAAAATAAATCTCCCTACCCTACTCCTGGCATGGCAGTACCAGGAGTCCAGAACTTAGGCCGTTTACCGAACCTACTGTGAAGCTGACCTGCATGTCGTTCCTTCAGGCAGTATTTTCATATAAACTTATCTGTATACATTGTTGTAGAGCACCCTAGAATTGTTTAAAAAGCTTGTAATGACCATGCTATATAAGTTGGCCTGATTATTATTATTATTAATATTTATTACAAGTTCATGGAATTTCTTTAAGAAGAAAACATTCGTAAATATAAACAATACAGCTCTTGTATCGGACTCTTCCCCTCTGTTAAAAACCATCGGTGAAAAGAAAAATTGAGTGCAACAATTAAAATAAAGAAAACAGACCAGTTTTAAGCATGACTGACAAAAGCGTAACTTACACAAGCTTTCATGTGTAACACACATATTTCATCCATCATTTATTTTAACAATCATTAACAATCAATATACAATATTCAAAAAACTTCAATGGATTAGAACATTCAAAGAATTGGTAAAATAAGGACTGCAGACCTCATCGATTTCTTTGATCCACCGATCAATTCCGTCGAACGACCATTTGTTGGAAATATCGTAGACCAGCAGTATACCCTACATACATACAAACAGTCTTACGACACAGATCGAGCGTAACAAGATAGCTGCTTATATTTGCTTATATTTGCTTCGTCTTCGTGAGAACTATTTCATAACATTGTGCACTGTAAAATTAAGTTAAATTACATTCCTCAAAAAGGTAATAAAGAGAAGTGAGAAAATAGAAACTAAACGAAAAATATGCTAGGCTGGGTTTTATTCAATACAAAATGCATTCCCCTTTAAAGATTATCTTGCAACGAGTATTTGCAATTTAACACTTTAGGAAGAAATCAATAATCCTCCGACTATGTATCGATCTGTTACAAATTAATCACTACTACGCTATGGCACACATACGTTAATCCTAGTCCTCTTACCATCAGTTATGTCATCCATTCGCCTGCCATGAATTTCCAGCAGGATTCTCTAGCTGAATTCTCAACTTTCATTTATTTGCAACGACGTTTAAAAAAGCAAACATATCTAGATATGAATAACGTCTTGCTACATATATAGGCCTACTGATTATTAACACAACTTTCAACAACTCACGTGAGCGCCCCGGGAGTACGACCTAAATATAGTGCAGAACCGACCCTGACCGGACGTGTCCCTGCAAAACAAAAACATTTAAATTGTGAGTCGTTAACATTACAACAGAACAGCATATAAACCTATTAATCAAAGGTATGAATGAAACATTGATAAATAATTGCACCGATCAAGGACTGAGCAAGTCCTGTTTCACAATATGTACAATGGCTGATAGTGATTTTGATGCGGGTAATCTCAAACCATGTCGCATATTCTTAACTCTTGCCAATTGATCAGGCTTCAGGGAGGGATTGCGGCGCTGTATATGGTTGACATTGCTGCTGTTAATTGCTTGACTTCATATATGGCACATAATGCATACGAAAACCACAACATTGAATGAATAACAACATTGCTGAGACTTTGACAAAAAGTTTCAGAATAATCTCTGTACAGTAATGATTCCAAATACAGAATTCTCAAGATCGGGTTTAGCAAGCCATGAAATCATGTCCATCCTTACACCAACACTTAACTGGATCAAACACATGCAGCTAATGCAATTTAAAAGAAGTCTAACCATATGCCTTCAAATGTAAAGCAAAGTCAAAAGTTATCCAAATTGCCAGGCAGGATTCTATTATGCTCATCGACAAATAAAATATATATTAGTGACATGAGTTTAAACAACATGTAATTAATTGAAAAATGTATCTGCCATGGTCTACTGAATGGATAAGTTATAAAATGCACCTAATAACAAGTAAAGATCATAAATTATATAACCACTATTTGTTTTTAAATTAAAAATGTTGAAAATAAAATTCTCAATAAGTTTTAATCTACATGTAACTAACTAACCCCAGATGTAGTTTAATAGTCATTGCAGACAACTATACAGTAAACTGACATTTATGCATTAACTATGTGACAGATATTACAAGTCTAGACCAGCCAAAACTAGCTTTGTTTACTTTTGAACTGTCAAATTTATTACAAGAACCCTCGCCACGAGTAACAGCCACTTAAAGTCAGCGACAAATTAAATTTATTATATGACAGATCTATATCAGTTATATAACCACGGCTTGAAATATATCATTACGTAAAAAGATCAAACAGTATAGATACATTGTAAAGCAAAACATTATAGAAGAACATATCACCAAAAACAACAAAATTTAATGTGATTCAACCACACATTTTGCAAACTGTTCCAATCACAAATAGCTTAATCTAATAGGAAACAGAACTACTCAGTTTTTTCTACGAAAAAAAAATTAAAACCATCACAATCATATTTCAAAATTCCAATTTACATACCAGAGTTGAAGTTTAACTCTTTTTCCATCGAGCAGAATTGTTGTCGTCCTATAGTCAATTCCTACAAAAAGAAACCACATACCGTACAATTGACAAGAACTCTAACCTAACACTTTTTTGCTTTGAATGCATTTACATTAACAAGCCGATTTCAATGCAAACATAGTTGAAAACATACACATAAACAGCCATACACAAATTCAATCAAGTACAGGTTTAATTCCATCAACATGCAAAGATATTTTGCGAGCAGAATACTGAATTATTCAAATCAGTCAAATCAGTCAAATCATTCTTACTTGACAAATAACAAAGATTAGTGATAATGGAATGATGCCATATAAAGCATGATGCTATACCTCCACATCTATTTCTGGATCAAGTTTCCCAGACATAGAAGAAATTTGTCAAAACACAAACAAATCCAGTCAAAAATCTCTACATCTAAGCTGCACCACCAGTTCATGATTTTTATTCCATAAATAGAATAGCCTCACAATTTACAACAACTTAAACATTTACCAGTACACCATCCTCGTCACCTATAATCATTACCTGATACAATAAAAGCTACCAAATCTCTAAATAATAATTCAAATAATAACAACATCAAATATTATAAAGAATCATGAATTAATTACAATAAACAAGTCTTTTTAAAATACCAAAATAAATAATGTTAATAATGATATAATCCAAAACAATAATTTAATCAGTCCCAGTGATGTTGAACCAAGGCCTATGGTTTCAAGCTTTACAACAAACTCGCCTTATCCCTCCATGTTCTTAACAAGGTGAACTTTAAAATAAGATCGCTCTCATTAGAAAGGAGATAGAGTTATAAAGCTTTGCATCAGTACAAATTATAACTGTCATGCACATAAACTGAAGAATTTAATCACCAAGAGCGACTGAACGCGCCAGTCAACAATTCTCTCTCAATAACCCTCTTAATAACTGAATGCCCGTCTAGACAATATTTTGGCAATTATGACAGCGATGACCAAAACTACGGTAGAAATTATCATCCCAATCTTAGCTCAAAACATATTAAATTTAGCCTGAATTTTAATATTAAATGTCAGCAGCATGATCGAACGCTTTTTGCATACCGTTTGACAGCCCAAAGTATGGTGACTCTGAGGACCCCGTGTCCAGACCTTGGACAAACTCTTCCTTGCCTACATCACTGTCGCCGACGAGCAAGAACTTGAGAAGGAAGTCGTACGTCTTCTCTCTAAGCCTTGATGGCGCCGGTGATGACGGCAAGATTGGCGTCAAGACGCTCATGATAGGTTTGCCGTCAGACCATCTAATAGCACATGCTGTTGAACAAATAAATTTGTGATTGAACAAGTGATGAAACACACAGAATTCTTAACCTTAGTTACATAAATTATCCAGAAAAAATGATTGATACATTTTGATCATACAACAAAAATAAGACGTGAAAAGAAAAGACACAAACACTCTCTAAACTAATTTAAATCATGAAATCAGCCTACAATGTAATCCATTGCCAAGAGAAGTGATAAAGTGATTTAAATTTGGGATTCAAATGTTGAATCAACATGCATAAGTTGATTAAGTAACAAGGCAACTCTTTTGCAAAAAAAACATTTCACCTTATTAGTTATATCAATACCATACCGTAGAAAACTTACAAAGATGAATTCTTTTACGCCCTAGTACCGGGTACGCTGCATAACAAATTTCAACACGCAGGAATGTTTAAAAATTAATAATTTTTTAAGCTACTAATTTAAGAACTAAAGGCTGGCAAAAGGCTATATGCCCAAATCTAACCAAAACCTTAACCCGATTAAATTATCATGTAAATAATTAATAGTCATGTAAATTATTGTTTCCGATGAATGTGGTGATAAATATGATGAAAACTTCACGAACGTGAATTCTCTAAATATCACTTTTAAAACATGTAATACACAACATTATAATTAAATATTAAATATATAAACTAAATATAAACATGCATAATCAAAATATAACCACAAAGGGATAACATCATAATATTATTTACCTGCTGTGGGCTTGTCACAAATTTCCTGTAGAACTTTACATATGTGTAATAATAAGATGAACTTTAATACAAATAACCACGGCCTGCCTAATTGCAGTTCTACGAACCGTTCATGTACAATAACGTCATACAGAACAATTGCGTGTACAAGCTGTACATAACTGTGATCTAAGTGTACGCAGTACTGGC
>JAQFYQ010002507.1:0-11612 GCA_034694885.1 Buchholzia appendiculata
CAATGGAGCGTTAGCAATTTGCCCAGGTTTGCTACCAAACACAATCAGTCGTTGCGGGGAGGCGAACCCTCTATCTCCTCGCTGCTAAGCGTGCGACGCTAACGACTGACCTATTCGGTCACTCCATAATTATTATATCAAGTGGTTGGGCGACAAAAGTATACTCACCGTGTTTCTTCATCGACTAAACGAAACAAGTAATCAGATTCCTGGAGCTATGAATGACATTAAACGTCGCGACCCTGAATGTTACGAGCGAAAGTTAGCAGAAAGGTATGATATTAGACCATTAGTGAACAAAGTCAGAATATTCTAAGCATATTCTCATGAAAATTTAATTCTTTAGACCGCAGAAGACTGGAGGTAATTCCTGCCAGCGTTGAACCGCGACTACAAGTTCGTCAAGCTGCACCACATTTTCTAGCATCGGATTTTCTCATCACCAGATTAGTGTATGCAGATGGAGTAGTTACAATGCGATTTGGGCAGAGATCTTAGATGAGGGCATTGGAATAGAAGTTATGAAAAACAAGAAATATACTATATAAATAGGCCTATTACAAATATAGAGACATTTAAAATATATAGACATTAGTAAATATTAAATTTAATTATAAAAATATAAAATGAATAACCTAGTCTCAGATAAAAATGGCAAAACATTTAAGCAGAAATCATTTCATTACCTGTATCATCCTTCGCCACGCCATCCATCGAGTATCTGGTCTTCAATATAATCGAGAGATATAGCATCGGTGATAATATTAATTTCTACCGATAAATATAGTTTTCGCCAATTCGACAAATGCTAGAGATAATCTTTATTTTGAAACTATCTTCTGATAGAATAGGTTATATTATCTCTATAATATAAAATATATTTGTATATAGCATGATTTAAATTTTAAATTTTGCTGCAGAATGAACATTATTTCGTATGCATTCGCAAGATGGCGTAGCAACAGATGACATTTTAATGCACAATATTTTATTAACTTATCACTGAGACAAGAAACCATGCATGATTTATCAATAAAACAAAAAAATAAACTGTATAATAATAAGGAAATTTATACTGAAATTGCAAACAACACGTATCAGTTACTTTTCGAAATGCCTAAATGATTGATTAACACGAAAAAAGATGGTATTCAAAGAGATCTAGATAGATTATCAGAGTGGGCAAGCAAGAATAAATGTCGACGTTTAATGTATCAAAATGCAAGGTTATGCATATAGGACGTAAAAACACAAAGGCTAGATATAAACTTTTGGGACAAGAAATAGTAGAAACAACAGAAGAGAAGGATCTAGGAATCTTCTTTACCAATAATCTAAAATCTAGTCTACAATGCAGCAAGGCTTCCAAGTCAGCCAATAAAATAGTAGGTTTGATAAAACGAAATTTTTCAAAGAGAACATCAGATGAAATGATGGTCCTGTACAAAACATTAGTCAGACCTATTTTGGACTATAGTATTCCAGTATGGAGACCTCATATGAAGAAAGATATAGCAAAGTTAGAAAAGGTGCAAAAGAGATTTACAAAAGTTATTAGCGATTGTAAGGGAATGAGTTATGAGCAAAGACTTTTCAAATTGGGAGTCACAAGCATGGAAGAAAGACACCATAGGGCTGATATGATTCAAACCTACAAAATACTAAACGATAAGTTGAACATCTTTCCACGAGACTTCTTAGTGTTGAGTGGTAGGAAAGGGAGAAAAATTCTAGGATATTGTTTAAGAAAAGATGTAATTTAGAACTGAGCAAGAACAGCTTCACATCTAGAATAGTTGATTTTTGGAATGATCGTTCGAATTACCCGATAGTGTCATCCTGCCAAAAGATGTAAAGGCCTTTAAAAGTGAGCTTGACTACAATATGCGATTTACTAGGGGACATAAATAAGCTCGCGCTTGGTCCCCGTTATTGTGACCACTGGTTGATTCTCAATTGGTGGTGCTACAACAGGTGATCCCGTCTTCTCCACCAAGTTATGTACATATAAAATACGAGGCCACATCCGTGAGATGTTTAATTTAGAATTCAGAAGTAAGTAAGTCGTTGATTATTCAAATAGTTTTATTAAATCCAAACAATAGTAATTGTTGTTGAGCTGCGTCACGTTCGCTGCCTCGAACCGACTCGACTGACTACTCGCTGCAGCAGCCTGCTTCACTGCTGCAGCTACAAACTTAAGCACCGTTCACACCACTGCACTATCTACAACAGGTATCTACCAGCATTAACGGGATATTTGTTAATTTCATCCACGAGCTGCTTTTACTCGTTGTTTACATTCTCGTATAATTGTATTATTCATCCGGTTCCAAGAAAATGTTGAGATTTGTTGATATTTAATTCTTCCCTGACCGGACGTCACGTGACCTGGTAGTTAATCGCTTGTTTTACAAGGCTTATTTAACTGGATTACGAGAGAGAAAGAGATCTGTAGAAACTATGTGTAGAAAATCGTTTAATGCTGAAATTGTTGAATGTTCTGTTATTGATTGACAGGGTTTCTACTCCCACGACTTTAGTGTTCACTGGTAAACCGTTTCCTCACAGAACAAGGACGGAGCAAGTCCTGTCTGATAACCGTAGAACCTGGTCAATGCTGCAAGTGTGGTGATGCTAAAACCGTATCGCTTATTTTGATTTTTTTGCTATTTGATCTGGTTTCGCGGAGGTAAGAAAGCAGTGATTGACTGTGCTGCTATTGAATAGCTGACCTCATATGATGCATAGTACGTACGAAAATAATACTACATACTTTAAACTGCGAATAATTTATTATGTTTGATTTAATTATATGTTGTTTTTTCCAAGCTGTTAGAACACTGGTTCAGAAAGTGTGTTTTTATAAGTCCGTTGTACAATGTTCAGTTTATGAAGTGAGGTATTGATGATGATATTGATAGTGGAAAAACAAGAGAATTGAACATAGATAGATTCTACAAACATAGATTCTACAAGGATGTTGGCAAGTTCACTTTTAGCAATAGAATTGTTGATGAGTGGAATTTATTGACGGAGGAAATAATATCTTGCACGACTGTGAATGGTTTCAAGAATAAGTTAGATCAATATTTGAAGAATAGTCGGGGGTTAATATAAGTCTTAGACTTTCTTCCCCCTGGGCCAGAGGAATATCAAGAGACGATTCTTTAAATTTTCTGTGCATATTTGTGTTACTATAAACATTATGTTGCATGTGTATGTGATAAGTGTTTATTAAGCATCTTTTGCACATTAATATTGGATTGTATCTTTGTATCCTCATGGCCGAATCACGTTAAATCACGTTAAATCACATTATTATGTATGATTGGGATTATACTTTATGATTATGAGTATACCAAGGATGATGTAGTAAAGATAATATAATTTAGCAAATAATGTAATGAACTTTATTGTATCATCTTTGGATTATACATAGCAATAGGCTATAAATAGCCTATAATGTATGATTGTTAGAAAATCTGACTGGCATAAAATTGGTTCAGTGTTCGATATTGTTAACGATGTAGCTCGTTTGAACAACTTTTTACTGTATTTTGATTATTAACTCGTAGGCTAACCGTAATTAAATAGATGTCTTATTTAAATTCAACCTACTTCTTCTGACCCACACTACGTGTGGCAACAAAGAAGGTTTTCCAAATATTTTTTCTGATTACTTGATAGCAAATTTGGATATTCATGCCTATTATGTTAAAACCAAAACATAAGTTCATGTGACCTGCGGCACAATAAAATAGTTGGAGCGAGGAACTTGAGTTACATCGATGCAGCAATGTAGAACTCACAACCAAGAAATTGTCAGGGATAAGATAATTTTTTTACGCCTTCTGGATAGAAAGTTGCCAGGCGCAGATCTCCTACCACAGCCTTCAGCCTGATGTTATGCTATGTTCACTTAACCGGGACCAGTGTATTGCGCAAATATGTCGGCAAACATGTCAGTTTATATTGGTTTGTAACCGGGGCGGCAGAGCATGCGCACATTTGCCTGGTTTTGTATTATAAATCAATAACACAGTCAGCCTAGATTTGAACCCAGGATCTCTTGCACATGAGGCGAGTACTTAACTGAGTTAACTGTTGCTGCTCTTTCGTTCATTAAATATATTAATTGTCGTATTTATTTCCATTGATGTTAATAGGTGTAGTCCTGTGGTAACCCGGTTATTTCAAGGCACTGTGTTTTCACTATCTATGCAATGTTAAATGTGCTTACCCGGTATGTTGATTTTAGCAAAACTGGGCATGCTTACCATAGTAACATGCTTAAATTGTCAATATACACTGATGCTAGAATGAACTGACTACAAAAATATATAATAATTTCAAATCCCTATCACCATATATATACAAATTGTTTACATGTGTTGTTGTAAATAAAGATATCAGTGTGTTTGTGGAATGTGTTTAGATCTTCCATTCAACAGATTCTGTGCAAGGGATTGTACTATATCTAGCTGGTGTTGTGCTATAGCTAGCCGGTGTCGTGCTATATCTATCCGGTGTTGTGCTATAGCTGTCCAGCTTCCAGAGTTGAGCTATATCTATCCGGTATTGTGCTATAACTAGCCGGTGTTGTGCTGTAGCTGATCTCCTCCTTGTGCGATGGATAAGAAAGCAAAGCCGTTGTCGTCTAATGTAACAAACAATGACACACACCCGTCTAGTGTGGGAGGGGTTGAGGATAAAACCTGCCAGACAGCTACTGCACTAGGAGCTGCGTGTGCTGAGGACAGCAATAAGCTGGACTCCGTCACAAACTGTGTGTCGAGTACAAAGGACTGCAAAGTACAAAGCAATGATATTTGTAGCAAAGAGTCGGCCTGCTCTTCCTGGGACAATGATGAAGCGAATGTCGTAGTCGTAAATCGAAGTAGGTCCGGTGACGTGGGTAGATTGAGCGATGGCAGCGAGTCGCCCACGCTGTCCGTAGTTAATGGAACCATTCCGAATCCGCGTAAGTATAGAGTGCATTACTCATCAAGTAACTTGTTACTGAAAATTTGTTGCGTCTTGCCTTGGCAATAACAGTATTGATTGTGTTCCAGTTGTTATGTCCTTATTGATAGGACATAACTATTTGTGTTGTACTTACAATCACTGGAAGATATTTGTTGCCTAACTTACATTCTGTGAAACTCGATTATTTTTATTGTGAATCCTTTCCATTGTTGAGCACGTCTGGCCCTTCCGGATTAAAAACAAATTGCCGTAAAATGTTGATGATGATAATGGTGTAAGTCATGAGTGAATTAAACGTAAGATTGTTACGTAGCTGGGAATAGGTGTTTATAAATTACTGTCAAGCGTTGCGATTTAAAAAAAGACGAAACTATTTGAGCTCAAGGTTTTGTTATGATGTATCATATTTATTAATTGTTGCTTTATAAGTGATGTAACACTGTATAATTCTGTAGCTATGCCCTGGTTTGGTATGGACATCGGTGGAACATTGACAAAGCTCATATATTTCGAACCGAAAAATCTTCAAGATGACAAAGAAGTGACGGAGGCGAAGGCTCTGAAGCGTATTCGCAAGTACCTGACCCTGAACACGGCATATGGCAAGTCGGGAATACGAGACAAACACCTCGAGATCGATATCAAGTTTGGTGGTCGCCCCGGCGCGCTGCACTTCATCCGATTCCCGACTGCTGAAATGCCAACCTTCATCGAAATGGCAAAGGCAAAAAATTTCCCCAGTCTAGCGACGAGCATCTGCGCAACGGGCGGCGGAGCGTACAAGTTTGAACAGGATTTCAGAGAGGTTTGTTGCACAGCATGTATTTAGTATACTGTTAGTTTGTTGTACAAGTTTGAACAGGATTTCAGGGAGGTTTTTTGCAGCATGTATTTAGTATGCTGTTAATTTAGTGCTATTATGTGTTATTTATTGCTCTTTTTCTGATGTACCATGTTGCGTGCAGTTGTTAAAGTCTGTGCGGATTTGGATCTATTGTCATTGGCTCACTGGAGCACCTAGTCTTGAACATTTCCGTAGTAGTAGCTCACATAGGATATGGTTAGTGTAATATAGATGTTATCATTTATTTTGGATAGATAGCCTTTTTGCACTAAAGAATCCAGGGGAGGGCCAATATATACATTGAACAATTTATATATTTTGTGGTATTTCCTTTGGTTTATTGGAGAATTTTCTCAACTCCCCTTTGCTTGTCAGTAAATGTTGGACCCGTAGTTACCCTCGCCGCTCCCCAGCATTTGTCTGAAAATTAATATTTGTTGTAAATAAATTGCCTTTTCCTAACTTGAGATGATCCACAGTTAATTTATGTGGAATTTGGCTTAATGTTTAGCAAAAGATTTGCACGTTGTTAATCTTTGTTACTGTTCTTGTTCACATATGTTTCTATTCTTGTGCGTGTAGACTGTGAATCTGGAGCTTCGTAAGTTTGATGAGCTCGATTGCCTCATTGAGGGCATTCACTTCATCGACCGGTACAGTCCTCGCGACGAATGCTTCTACTACGCCCACGCCAGCCAGCCGGAACTCAGCGAGAAACAGCCGTTCGACTTCCGCGACCCTTACCCTTATCTCGTCGTCAACGTCGGGTCCGGCGTCAGTATGCTGAGTGTGAGGTCACTCACCGACTACAAGCGTGTCAGCGGGACGAGGTAACCGCACACAGTGTAGTTTAGTTATAAGCAGTCGTTAGTTTAGGATTGGCTTATGTTAGTTATTATAGTTATTTTAGTTATAATTAAGCAGTATATATATATATATATATATATATATATATGATATTGTTTGTATATAAAAGTAGATTTGACGCTACGTCAGTGGTAGATGTTGAATTGTTTATACGCGAAGTTGTTTTCATTTTAATATTTTTATACTTAGATTTCTTTTTGTTGCTGTAAATAAAGGCATTTCTTTTCATAGTGTGTTTTTTACTACTTTTAAATTCTAGTTTGAAAATTTGATCTTCATGCTTATATTCTGTTTGATATGAAATAAGAATAAAGAAACGAATCATTCCTATACAAAGCACAGAATAGGCAAATGATGAGTAATATTTTTTTCAGTTTGTCTGCATCTGCTTAGGATGGACAATTCAAAACTGATCTACTCTATATAAACTGTATCATATGTGACCTGTCACATGTCTTCCTATCAAACACAGCCAAAGATTAAATTATGAATTTATGAAATTAGAACCTGTGAATATTAGAAGAACGTTTACAAGGAAAATTGAATATCTGCATGTAATGTCCCAGAGAATGAAAGGTCGACATTGGACATGACTATAGAATCAAGTTCCTTCACACTTGATATTTTTTAACCCGTAGTAGTTTTGAGCTGGTATAGAGTATATAGGACCTGCAATTTCAGCAGCATAGACATTTGACCGCAGTTCAGAATGTCTGATGAGAGATATTTGAGGTGAGAAAGTACGGTCACAATCATTGTGCACTTTACAGCCTGATGTTTTTTTTATTAAATTTGAATGCAAATACCCAGTCTTCTGACGCTATTAATCATATGTGTAGTATGTGTGTTCACTGTTCAGTATTGATAATGATTGTGTATATATATTGTATAATCTTGTAATTGATGGTATGTAGTATGGCATGTACTTCAATGTATGTCCACTTGTCCAGTCTTGTAATTGATTTTATGTATTTCTATGTGTGTTTAGTTTTGCAATTGATGGTATGTATTACGATGTGTATTTAGTCTTGTAATTGATGGTATGTATTACGATGTGTATTTAGTCTTATAGCTGATGGTATGTATTACGATGTGTATTTAGTCTTGCTATTGATGGTATGTATTACGATGTGTATTTAGTCTCGTAACTGATGGTATGTGTGTGTTTAGTCTCGGTGGTGGAACATTCCTTGGTCTTTGCTGTCTACTCACTGGATGTGAGACGTTTGAGGAGGCCATAGATCTTGCTTCTCAGGGAGACAGTTCAAACATAGACAAGTTGGTGAGAGATATCTATGGCGGTGACTACGCAAGATTTGGGCTGAGCGGATCAACTGTCGCCTCCAGGTTTGTGCAGCTATCAGTATCTTGCGTTGGTCAAGCTAAATAAAGTCTAATAAATTTTACTCTTCTTGTTTGTGTTCTTCAGAATGTACCGTTACAGGTAAATTTTCACTCACACATAAGACGACAACATTATGTGAGTTTATATACTATAAAATTAAACAATTTTTCACTCTACAGAGGCATATGTTAAGGTTTGTGACTAGTTTTACGGTAATTCGAGAACATGAAGTAGAGCTTTCTAAATGATGATTGACATAATATTGCTTATGCTAGGTATGAATGTGATATGGGTGTTTAGTTTGATATATTGTATATATCCAGGGTTAGTTGTTATGTTGACGCTCTGCTGAGACGGCTGCATTTCTGAAGATTACTGTGTGTGTATCCGTACTCCGTACGTTTGTTATGAGTATGACGATGACGATTTGTTCATTCAGCTTTGGTCACATGATGAGCGCGG
The DNA here is from genome assembly GCA_034694885.1 of Buchholzia appendiculata. NCBI lineage: Eukaryota > Metazoa > Annelida > Clitellata > Enchytraeida > Enchytraeidae > Buchholzia > Buchholzia appendiculata. The sequence goes on from JAQFYQ010002507.1 coordinate 8,508, forward strand.
AACGTCGCAAGAACTGTACGAAGCAAGATCTCGCTCGCGCGACTCTCGTCACCATCACAAACAACATCGGTTCCATTGCACGAATGTGCGCCGTCAGCGAGGTCAGTTCCATACTTTGTGTTACCGTTTAACCTTGTTGTTGCTCTTTATTGATCAATCTGATTACAGTACGATGTGTCATCATGACAATTTGTGCTTCATCACGAATCGTAAAATATTGATGAGCGCCGTGTTGTGTACGTGGTGGATACAGCAAGTGTGCGATAGTGCCTGATATCATGCTATTTAAAGTGTTGTGTATTCCCTATGCAAGTATATACAATATGTATAGAATCAAAATAATTCTATTTCCTGAAGTATGTGCAGATGCATGAACAAAAATTCTTGTCAACTTGGAAGTAATTAAGTTGGTCTCAGTGACATAACAATACATGCTTGATTGATCACATGGATGATTAATAATTACACTATGCTGCAAAGTTTTACTTTTTGTGAGATGATTTTATTTTATCATGCTATCTAAGTTAATTCAAGATTGCTGATTTCAAAAATACTTGTATCACGTCACATTTTTTGTCAAAATGATTTTCGCAAAAATCAAAATTTTCAACATTTATGCATTGTTGAACATGCTTCATCAATAACTTCGGCATAAAAGTTTTGCTAAATATAAACACAATATTGACAATCTAAGTTAATTCAAGGTTGCTGATTTAAAACATAGTAGTTAATTTTTTTCTTTCACGTCACATTTCTTGAAAAATGAATTTTGCAACAAAAAACAATTCAGCATTATGTATTATTTAACATGCATCATGAATAACTTCGGCATCCAAGTTGTACTCGATATAAACACAATATTAACTGTCTAAATTAATTCAAGGTTGATGATTTCATAAATAAAAAATAAAAATTCTATCACGTCACGTCGAGCAGAAGATAGATCAGGATACATAATGTCATTCTTGTTCAAAGAGTTGAACATTGCACGAGCAGAACAACAATCATTGCTGTGATCTGTTGGCTCACGCCAAACCCTTGGGATGACAAATGACATGACTTTACTTTTTCCATTGTTCCATAATAGCAAGATTCAACGCAGTATCTGCAAACCTTATGTGCAGCCCAACACTTATCTTGGTCACCACGGTTTATCATATGTTTTATTTAGCTTGTTTCACAAAAGTTGCGATATTTTGTCTCTGTTGTCTGTTATTAAGACTACCACAGACAAAAAGTATCTGTATTGTTTTTACAGCTTCTGGCTGTCATTTTGGTAAATCTAAATTACAAAATATAGCATTAGCATGACGTTATCAAAATAACAAAATTTTGAGTTTGTAACATGTAAAAAACATGCCCGAAAAGCAAAATGAAAAATGTAATTTTGCAAAAAACTAGACGTGATGGAAAAAAATGTTAACATTTGTGGAAGCAGCACATAAAATTACATACAGGACACATAATTTTTTTTAGTCATCTCGACCACTGTTGCATAGTGTTGCATGAATAATTAATAATTACATGAATAATTAATAATGATATGAATAATTAATAATGATATGAATAATTAATTGCCAGATATTCTTTTCAGTTTGGATGGCGAAACGGTTGATTTATGATTTGCTGCACTTTTGTTCTTTCAGAAAATACAGCGAGTCGTTTTTGTCGGGAACTTCTTGCGAGTGAATACGATATCGATGAAGCTGTTGGCGTACGCGATGGACTATTGGTCGAAGGGATCGCTGAAGGCACTTTTCCTTGAGCATGAGGTATGTTCTAGTTAAGCTTGTTCTTGTTTCTTAAGCTTAAGATTAGTAAATGTATTGTCATTTTGTGCACACTTCTAAGACTTAATGAAAGCTGTAGCGTCGGATTCAGAAGGTAAATCTATTTATGTTGCAATTGATATTTGTGATTTCATACTTGTGGGATACAAATAAAGAGATGGCTTATGAGTACATTTATCTTTTGTTGCACACTACCATATTTATATATTCATAAATGAGATGTCATTAATTAGAAATGGCTGATGATAATTTGCTCGTTTTTCGTAGAGAATTTAAAAATTAAATCTGCTTCTATTTTTCTCCTCTGTGGCAGGGGAAATTGAGAAGACTGGCACTGCACAGCCCCCTAAAGTACTTGTTATAAAGATCGACTAAGAGTTTTGTTGTCTGATCAGAGCTGTGGGACGAATGTGAACTGCTATCATCTGCTCTTTAGTTCCTTCATGTTGGTAATGTTAGCTTATGTTTGCGGCCACTTCCAAATCAAACAGCAGAGTAATTTCCTCTGAGGAAGGGAAAATCAACCATTCCCTGTGCGTTTGGTGCCAGCAAGGGCACTTGATCATAAAAAATCCAGACTTAATGATACACTCAGTGTCATTAGCTGAAGTCTATACCTCTGCTCAGCACAGTCATCTTGCAGAAGCAGTTATAGTAGACTATAGTTGGATGATGATTCGTAAAGGATTATTTATCGAGACGTGTAAACTGTCCTTAATAACTTTACACTGTGATGTGCTTTGTGTTGTTGGTTGATATACAACTTAGTACACATCAATACTGATGTAGTGTAATCTATAGCTCAGTCAGCCAAGCACTTGCTTCATGTACTAAGGGTCATGGGTTCAATTCATGGGTCAGGCTGTATTGTTGGTAACAAAACCTTGAGAATTTTCTGTATGCTCTGCAATCTTTGTTACCAAGCAGCGTATATATGTTGGTACTGGCTGTAATTGCTAGGTAGTAAACTGATGTGTTTACCTGACACACTGGCCCGAGGTTAGATGAAGTTGTAGTCGTGTTCATAAAATGACTTCATATATTGCTGCTGTTGTGTTTACTTTGTTACTTATTTAGTTGTTGTTGTTGTGTTATTTCAGGGTTACTTTGGAGCAATGGGATGTTTGATCGAGCTGATGAAAGGCGGACCCGACGGAGTGGTCAATTCGACGTCTAACAGCTAAGTTCGGTCGGACGATGGTTGGAGAGTTTACGAACAAACAGACGTGATACGCGACGTTACTTGAACCTGCCATGTAGTGCAATCTGCTGTATTCTATACATGAACAGTTTGGAGGCTGAGGGAATAGTAATA
>JAQFYQ010002508.1:0-11611 GCA_034694885.1 Buchholzia appendiculata
AGAACTATTTGACTAGAAACTACTATTATTATTTCAAAGGCACAATATAGCCTCTCTAGTGCTGACGTGCCAATAAATAAATAAAAAAATAAAAAAATTGGGGTTATTGATGAATGAATACTGTTATCGTAACGACACAAGTAAATGCTGAAGCGAATTTGTTATCAACCTCATGCGATGAATACATGTAAATGTTGGCATCTTTTGTAACTGGTTGATTGTCATCCTATAATGTTGAACTGTTTGCAGGAGTTATTATATAACAGAATTCAAGGCCGAAGTAATTGCCGAGCAGATGACTCTTTTGGACGCACAGATGTTTCAGAAGATCGAGGTCTGATGCGTTACTAGTTCCATGTTGTGCGTCAGTTTTGTGTAGATAATAATCCATGTGAAAATGATGGTGCAGTAGAACACTTGCCGCAGTTTTATTTTGTCAGTTCAAACCAAATTGAACAGTTGCTGATCTATTGCTATTGTTCGAACTGGTTTATTACTCATTAAGATACATTGTTCCTTATTAGCAAACATGAAGCATCACCAAAACTATCATTGTAGTGTCATTTGAGTTTAAAATGGCTCAAATTTCGCAGTTTTATGGTCTTACTGATATTATGCGTATTTGTTTGTCATGCAGAGCTTGCAAAGTGATTATACAGCAATGATGATGTTATGATGTTGCAAACATTTACTAGAGAGCCAAAATATAAATACGATCTATTGAAATATATATTACAATATCTACAGAGATATATTTATATATAGAAAACTTAAACATGCAGTAACCAATGATTGACTAACCAATGATTGTTGTTGCTTTGAAAAATGGAGCGGTTCCCAAAGAGCTTTATTTTGAAAAATGATGTGACAGTATTTTTTAAACAAAAATTTCCATATACAACACGATTTTTTAAATGATATATAGTGCTTCTCATATTGGTTGGTGATAATGCGTGTGTGTGTGTGTGTATGTTCAGATGCCTGAGGTGTTGCTTTGGTCCAGAGAGCAGTCCGAAGAGCACAGTCCAAATCTTACTCGGTTTACGGAGCACTTCAACAAGATGTCATACTGGTATGTAGAGTTTCAGCTTGTTGCTCTGATTATTTTTAATATTATATTTATTGTCATGATTAAATCCTGATCTACAGCTGAGATTTGAGTTTTGTCATATTTCTATTTCTAGACTTGTCAGGTGTGCCATTTGTGATCATCATCATCATCATCAACATTTGACATCAGCTTTTTCTTATCAGGAAAGATGGGATGTCTCTGAACGATGGAAATGCTCTTCATCACCAGGCCATGATCATGTTCATCCTCGGCACTCGGGCTTCTCGGATTTCTCCGTATCCGATCTCACAAACTCCATCCAAGTCTGTCTACTCATGCCTTTGTCTTTTTGTCCTTCCACATCCAGAAACTGGCAAGTCTTTACACAATCACTGTCGTCCTGTTTTTTCCACATGTCCGAATCTTCTCAACCTGCCATGTCTAACAACATCACACTAGAGATACGCAACCTTTCACAAAAGAGATACGCAACCTTTCACACCAGAGATACGCAACCTTTCACACCAGAGATACGTAACCTTTCACACCACAGATACGCAACCTTTCATGTAGTTCATCTTTACGAGTGACCCCGTACATTTCCTTCGCCATCATATTCTCCGTTCTCTCCAAACGCTTAATATCCGCGACCTTGACTGCCAGTTGACGGCATTAATTTGACTTTCTGTTGTTTTTCGTTTGATTAGGTGTCGCACTAGAATCCTGGAGAAGGAGGATCCACGGGAACGCGAGAAAACTCTTATGAAGTTTATAAAGATCATGAAGGTTTGTATCTGCTGTAGTTTTCTTTCTGTGAAAGGCAGTAAAGCATTGTGATGCTTTAAATTCTTTGGACTTGGCCCTTGGTCATAAACCGAATGGTCTTTGGTCGTTATCTTGGTTTATAATCCTCTGGTCTCTCCCCTAACAGTAGGTGCAAATTAGAGAGGGGGAGGGAGGGAGGGAGGGAGAGAGGCAATCTGTTAGTGACAAGATTTGTTTTACTATCATTGGTCTCTGCTTTGTCGGACTGTATCATGTGAATGAAAGACATTCTATGTTATGTGAATGAAAGACATTCTATGTTATGTGAATGAAAGACATTCTATGTTATGTGAATGAAAGACATTCTGTTATGTGAATGAAAGACATTCTGTTACGTGAATGAAAGACATTCTATGTTATGTGAATGAAAGACATTCTATGGTATGTAAATGACAATGTTCTATGTTGTTTATATATAACCATTACTAGAACTTATTTGTTACTGCGGCTATATTTATTACATTATTTTTATTTCATGGCGTTGCTTAAGTCTATGCAAAATAACTGTCATCATTATTTAATTTAGCAATGTTGTGTAACAAAATGTTATTTTTGCACCTAGCACCTGCGGCGGCTGAACAACTTTAATTCATACCTGGCAGTGTTGTCGGCACTCGATTCGGCACCGGTCAGGAGACTGGAGTGGCAGAAACAGAATGTAGAGGTAAACATGTGGTTTTGGTGCTTATTTACACTCATCTGTATAGGTGTATGTTTCTGTATAGGAATATGTTTCTGTATAGGAGTTCTGTAAGCGAGAACATCATGTTTGGTTTACTGTTTAGATATACTGAGATCTAGAATAAATTGTTTTTTAAATATGATACTGTATAGGGTGATTTATCAATTTGTGTGACGTGAAATACTTTGACACAATTCACTGCTGAAATCTTACTGTTCCTCACAATGTGTAACAGCTAAATGTGATGGCAAAATTGTCCAGTAGCCTTATATGGCTGTGAGACATGGACCTTGCGAAGGTCAGAGAAGGACAAGTTAGAAGCATTTGAGATGTGGTTATGGAGAAGAGTGGAAAGTTGGTAAGTGGTGAGTGGTAAGTTGGCAAGACAAGAAATCTAATGAACAAGTGCTACATGCTTTGGGAGAAGAAAGAAGAATAGTGCAAACAGTCGTAAAGAGAAAGAAGAACTGGATTGGGAATTGTGTTGAGGGGCGAGGGATTGATGAAAGATGTGATAGAAGGCGGAATTGAGGGAAGAAGAGGACGAGGAAGACCGAGGTAAAGTATGCTTCATGAACTGATGGAGGAGGGATCATATGAGCAAATGAAAAGGAAAGCAGAGGATCGTGATTTTTGGAGGAAATTGGTACCAAGGACCTGCCTTTGTGCAGAGCACTAATGATGATGATGATGAAATGTGATGATTGTGTTATTACAGGCTCTAGCGGAGTTCTGCCACCTAATCGATAGTTCGTCATCGTTTCGTGCGTATCGACAGGCTCTAGCGGAGACGGAACCACCCTGCATACCTTACATGTAAGTCTTCTCTGCTTCATTTAGATAGCAAAGCCTTGGAGGCCCTGTGCTTTGTTTAGGTCTTTTCTTGACCTACATTTGTATAGGTCTTGTCCTGATTTATGACGAAAGATTTGAGTGTATGATGTTCGCTGTGCTTGTAACAGCATCTGTTGTCATGGTAAAACCGTGACGTCGTAGGTGCAAGGAGATGGCACAGCTTACTGCTAGTTGTAGTAAGCTGTGCCAGAAGCTGCACGTTTAATATAATATTTTGTGTCTTCCTCCAACCGTCTCCTCTTGCCTCCCTTATTCAAACTCTTGTAACCAGCCACCTATATCCATTTGACAGTTCCCAAACACTACCCCTCCCATGCCAACCGAACATGATATAACACTCGGCCACTCACTGACTCTCCTTTTCCCCTCACCTTCAAAGTTATCCCAGTACGATTGTTTTTACAATGATTGTTTACAAAAAGTATTTATTTACCGGAGCTCAGAATAACCGTGTTATTTTGCCAAGATGAACACATTTTGTGTGCTTAGGCGCATGTTTTTTCTTTTCATATTTACCTATATTTTAGTTATGTGTGTTGCTTGATATATGTTTAAGAATTGCCACATCTCATTGCATTTTTGTCCTTTTTCTAACTCAATGTGTATTATTTTGACAGCAAAATGAAGTAGAAGATGCAGATGTTTTACATGGTGTTTTGTTTTTTGATTGCTGTAGTGGTTTGGTTTTGCAAGACCTAACATTTGTGCACATTGGCAATCGAGACTTACTACCTGACGGAAGAATCAACTTTGCCAAGTGCTGGCAGCTCTTTACGATCATGGACAACATGCGACGCTTCAAGAAATGGTTCGTGTCATACTAGATCAATCTATTATCTTTATTTGACAGTGCTACTGACAACTTTGTCGAACTGTCGGACGAATTATTTTGATTGCGATTGGTATATAATTAGCTTATTGTGTAATGTTGAATTGAAATCTGTATCTTCTACTAAGAAGAAGCATTAGCTGGTTAAGCTTCATTGGGTATTGTTTCGTAGCAGTTTATAATGAACACAAGCTTAGGTTTATTTTTGAGTTAGAGAGTTTTACTCTGTTTTATGTAATTTTCTTTTTCTTTTATCTTTTGTATTCAGCGAAATCGTGACATTTTGTGAAGAAAGCTGATCTTTATGTTGCATAAATAGTAATTATTTGAATTTTTATAGAATTCTTGAATAATAAATATATGAAGTAGACCTTACTGCAAGATTGTATGTATTAATATCATATTTTTTTCTTTGTTGTAGTAATTTTGAGTTCAGAAAGGTCAGCAAAGTCGTTGATTTCTTCAATAATTTTGACGACTTCCTCTGCGAAGAGGCGCTGTGGCAGATTTCAGAGATGATCAAGCCGCGTGGTGGCAAGAAGCTTTCCAATACATAGAGTGTGTGGGGAAGTGGAAAAAGCCGACGTGGCTACATTGTCTGAACTGAGGTGGTCTCTATCCCTGTCTCTATAGGCCTATATGCACTGATAGATAAATGATCTATTTTCTCTGTCTTTTCTACTTTTATAGGATACGTACATATTTGTTGAAGCTTTCACGTTATTGATCTGCAATCTTCTAGAACGACGCTTTTTCTAGTCTGATGATAATAAATATATAGATATTTTGTATGTTGTAATATATAGTTCCTGAAGTAATATAAGATATCGTGTGATGTACAGAATATTTATCGTATTTAAATGCTTTCGATGACTTCTCTACAGTTTCTACGACTATAGTGTTTGCATTGTCTACTAACCTCGTATCAGCAGTATGACAGTGGCTTGTTGACACGAGTATGACAGTGACTTGTTGACAGGAGTATGACAAGTATTTGTTGACAGAAGTATGACAAGAACTTGTTGAACTTGACAGATGTATGACAAGGATCTGTTGACAGCAGTATGACATGGACTTGTTGACAGGAGTATGACAAGTATCTGTTGACAGCAGTATGACAAGTATTTGTTGACAGGAGTATGACAAGTATTTGTTGATAGAAGTATGACAAGTATTTGTTGACAGAAGTATGACAAGTATTTGTTGACAGCAGTATGACAAGTATTTGTTGACAGAAGTATGACATGGACTTGTTGACAGGAGTATGACAAGTATTTGTTGACAGAAGTATGACATGGACTTGTTGACAGGAGTACGGCAAAAATCTTATTATGTTGTGCAATTGGTACATCTTTGAACTATGATTATTGAAAGGTCTACATTTTTCTAAAAGATTCCTCGCCATGATGTTATAGATTGTATTAATTATTGAAAGTGTTTGGTTGTGTTAGTGAGAGTCGGCTGAATCCATCAGTTTATGTTCCTTCAGACTTGCTTGCATGGGGTGCTTATTTATAGTGTCAAGTTGTGACAAAAGTTTTTTCTTTTCTAAGTTTGGTCTTCCATTATTATCGGTATGACATCGGATTGCAATAGACTTTTTTAGTGAAGTAGTGTGATTATGGTGATTTTGTTACATATTTATTTTTTGTTTCAGTCTTTTGTTTCGTATGCTGTAAATTTTCATCTTGTCATAGAGTTTACATGTTAGGGTGGGTATTGACAGTTGTTTTATTTTCTTCCACTACATCAAGAAGTCCTGCGACTGGGCATGCTCTATATGATCCATCGTTCTAGTTATTCAAGTTGATACATTGCCTAGCAAATATGAGAAGTGGGAAATGACTGGGATGTTTTAGGATCAAATTGACAGCTGGAGTTAGTTTTTGAGCACGTGTTGAGCAGCCATGTGATGTCCATGGACTAGGTTGCTTACTGGACTACTCTCTTCATTCATCCAGTAGTAGCCTTTGTCCAGTGTGCTTCAGTCCTGTATGATATAGTCCTGTAGTATTTAGTCTAGTAGTCCCATTGTTCAGCATTGTTCATCCAGTTTTCGTTCATCCAATGGTCTGATCAGATAAGAACTTGCCAAAAGATATCAGCGCTTAAGCTATTTGAACTTTTATTTTATATATTTGTCGAACCATTTCTACCGTATGTATCGTCTTTTTGTTTAATTTTAATTTTTAATTTGTGTTCTTTTGTGTTTTCTACTGAATTATTAGTCTTCTTGAGTAAAAATGTGCATAGCTGATTTTGATCGTTTGTTGGTTTGTATAAAGTGACGAGCTTCCTGGCATGTTATGTTATTAAATATTGATTTGAATGCAGGTTTTTTGTAACATTATGACGTGAACATATTTCATTACAAGAAGTTTTTTTAGTTTATTTTGTTCATTTTTGTAGTGAGATTGGGTACTTTGGGTATATTAGCTTTTGAAATACGTACTATGTATTATAGAGTTAGAGTATTATCATTGTGACGTATTTGTTTCAAAATCTGCGAAGTTCTTGTGAACTACCAGATTACTGTAAATTATTTATGTTTTATAAAAAATAATATTTGAGTGAATATGTGATCCAAACGGTTTTGTATGTTAAGTTTAATGCCATTTTCAAATTGTGAGCAATTTATATCGCAGGATTTGATGATTATTAGTTTTGTTTGATTGACTCGGTTCTCATCACCGAGCGTTGATATCGTTTCAGACGCATAGACCAGGTAATATAAACTTGAGTGCTCTGCATCGAATAATGAAAAAAATGTATTAATTATAATCGCATTTGTATCGCTATTATGAACAACACTTCTATCATCGACTAACGTCAAATGAGTAACATTGCAGAACTTCATGTTGTTTATGTAGTCGGTGATTTGTGTATAGAGATCTTATATTCAAGTACATTGTGTCACATAAATCATTATGTGAACAGTATCGTGAGCAGCAGCATTTGATTGATTATTTTGATATCATCAGAGTTACTTTCGGGTGTAATCAAAGTTAAATGCATAGATTCAAAGTACTTATCTAAGATTTCTGAGGTTTCTATCATCGTTTCTAAAAGCTTTTCAAATCTGTGGTCTGTGGCGTATTCCCAGTTGATCTGTGAGTACCGTAGCTGTTTACAGATGTGATATTTTTCTAATGTAAATCTTTCTTTACAAAGTTTACATGATTGAATTATAAATGTTGTGTGTTGATGGCCAAGTTCAAGTTACACACTAAAAAGATCTGTACAATAGAACTATACTACTCTAATACTGTTGTTAATTTCAGTATAGTTTTTGTGGTCTAAAACGAACGATGCTGGTAGAACGATGCGAATGTAAATTGTATTGATTGGAGTGAATTAGACGTGGATAAGCATTTCTTAAACGTTTAATTTTAAAGTGTATTCAGTTTATGTTAGTCAGTATAGAGTTTATTTGTAGTATTTAGGTACGACTGTCGATCAGTATAATGTGAACGCATGATCCACTTGATGATGCTATTGGTCAGTTTTGTTTTCTATCGTCATGTGCAACCTGGTAAACTGAAACTGTTGGTTTCGCTTGTTGTTGTAAAGTGCCAATTGTTAGTCGCAAACAATTGTTGAAGTATTTGTCGATATCTGTGTATTGTGTGGTTTTTGCCCTCCCTGACTGATGTGCTAATGATACCGGTATCACTTCTGCGGCCTGATGCGTGTTAAGTAGTATGACTGTTGTTAACTGTTTGCAATTTGTTATTATTATTGTAGCTTGTATTTAAATTATGTTTTCCAAACACTGCTGAATAGTGCTAACCAACAATGTCAATATATCTTGTGGGCTCCTTGGATGTTAAGGATGGCTAAATAATTTCGCGATTGGCTGTTTAATTTATTGAATGTAGGGCCTAGTTTTTGACGGTGTGTTAATAAAGGCAATTAGGCAAAGGCAAAGGTTAATAGTCTCATTTATTATAAAAGATCAAATTACAGTTGACATAACAATAGTTGATGGACGTTACACTGTCTGGTATTTAAAGCAAAGAATTCTACAAATGTACATATTCGTAAGATGTATATCTGATCACACTTGTGGCATAGATCTCAGTTCAAATTTGTTATTGACCTTCCGATGCTGGAATTTTTGCTCAAAAGATAACTAATGGCAAGCACAATGAATGTATTGAAATTAGTTATGATATATGAAAACTAGGGCGGCGTTTATCGTCACTTCGGTAATGTCTCGGTATGGAAACAGATGATGAAGAAATACCGCTTGTGCATTCAGTGAGATTGTGCAGTAATTTGCTATGTGCATTCATGCATAGGATGTGTAGTCACAGGAAATGTGCAGTCACAGGGAATGTGCAGTCACAGAGAACGTGCAGTCACAGGGACTGTAGTTGCACAAACAGTGCAGTCATGGAGGTGGTGCAGTGATGTTTTTGTGCAGATCGCTATATACTGTATATACTGCATCAAGTTTGTACCACATTGTGTTCATAGCATTGTGTTTATATGGCATATCTATCCTTGTTACATTTAATTTTGTTATTTTATTTATTATTTGCTTCCTGTTGTTTTGTGAAGTATATTATTATTATTATTTATTACTATTGTTAGTTAGTGACGGCAGTCGTGGCACGAATGGCGCATGTTAAACGAAATGCCACATACATACATAATTATTTTATTAGTTCGGATGCATCTTTCATTCGGAGCTATTATTTGTCTTTTTACGGGAATCATGACAAAATCAATGCTTTGGATGTTGTACTTTTGTGATTTTGCTTTTCTGATACTTCATAGATCATTATTCCAACTTGAACCTGTATTCATATATTTCTCATCGAATTTGTTTATTCATAATTATTTTATTTCTCTTGAACGTCAGTATTATTGTAGCGAGTAATTTGAAATCTAATTTATTTTCTGTTTGCACAAATTTGAATTTCTTTTGTTGTTAATGGATAAAGAAAAGTCCTTTAAAAAATGTCATCGAGTTATCTTTGTACAATTTAATTATTTGGCTGTGGCACAATAATTTGGATTTTGATTATTCAGGTCAAGTAAATTGTAGAATGACTGAATTATATGAGTAATTGATGCAAGTATGAAACTTGTAGAATTTGTTTCGAGTCTCGCATTCTGCTGCCTTTTCTAATCCTGTGGCCTTTTCAGCCGAGCTCTCATCCTACTGCTTTTCAGTCGAGCTCTCATCCTACAGCTTTTCAGTCGAGCTCTCATCCTACTGCTTTTCAGTCGAGCTCTCATCCTACTGCTTTTCAGTCGAGCTCGCATCCTACTGCTTTTCAGTCGAGCTCGCATCCTACTGCTTTTCAGTCGAGCTCTCATCCTACTGCTTTTCAGTCGAGTTTTATCCTATTGTCTGTTCAGTCTAATTCCGATCCTATTATCCTTTCGGTGATGATAAAAAAGACGCATGCGAGACAAACGATCTGTGTGATTATAAAGCTACGGTCAGATCAGATCGCAATTGTGCAAAACGATGAAGAAGTTGAACAGGAACAGAGTACGAATATCAGATCTGAACTTTTACAGTGTGAAACAAAGCATGTCTTGCGCTGTATTTTCTACTGGATGCGTGCATGACATGGCTACCATATGCATTATGCAGTGCCACAATGTAGTATATCTTTTTGTTCGAGTGAGGAATTGTTTTGCATGCAATCCTCCTCGTGTGTTATTTATCCAGTGCCAAAACTGTTTGTTCATAGATGTTTAGTACATGTTGCTTGCATTGTGATTTCAGTTGCGTGTTGTAGAGATGTAAACTTTCTGTTTCTATACTTGTAAGTAAATAAAAAATTCTCTGTTGGTAATTGATTTTTGTTCACTTACACTATCATCATTATCAGTTCTAATTAGAATGCGCCCTCATATAGTCTTTGATCATTCTTGACACATCAGCTTATAGGTTGGACCACATTTTGGGTAGCATTTACCCCCACTATAAAAAAGTGAATAATGTTATTCTGGATGATATACGCCGATCAAAAAAGTACAGTTTTGACAAGTCACATGACCTGTCAAAAACCAGTCATCAATATACATTCAGAATTCGACACGTGGTGATGATGATGATTAGTGGAAAACGCAAATACAATATCAACAGCAGTCGTCAGTAAAGCAAATTCATTTTCTACTACAAGTCATTCCGTGATTTTGAACTTCATTCATTTAGGCTGTTATCTAACACAAATAATGCCCAGTGTAAGTTGTATACAATAGCTTTACAGTATCGGTGTCAATAAACTCAAATAAACAAAGACAGTAAATACCAGTCATACACTTGGACACCAGCACTTTGCAACAACGCAGAACTTGCGCTGCCTCAAACATAAGTGGTATTAACCACGCCACGAGGCTTGACGCTGCCTCAAACCTAAGGGTTATTGGCAAAGAGCTGCCTAATGATCATCACACAACGGTAATCATAAGAATATTATATTCTCTACAACGATATGCTGCTTCTATATACACTCGCTTCGCCGCGTTCAATTATTACTGGCAGAAAAACAACTACATTCTTTCACGGAGGAGACTAACAATAACGAAAAACTGTAACAAACAATAAACGCATACAAACAGCTAAGAAATAGCTGTAGTAGTAGTAGCAGCAGATACAACTCTACAGTAATTAGCATAGCAGCTGCATCAATGCTAGTATAACAGCAGCAGCCATACAGTAACCTAGTAGCAGCTGCATCACTGCTAGCATAACAGCAGCTGCAGCAACAGCCATACAGTAACCTAGTAGCAGCTGCAGCACCGGTAGCAGCAGCAACATAAGGAATAACAAACGACCATTTCTAGAAAACAAAATCTAATCATGATGATTACACATAGTTAAACTTCTAACATGCATAATCATCTATCAGTATCAGCTCTAGCCGAAACAGTCCTTGTAATCAGCTGTAGCTGCTATGTATCACGCTTTGTAATCAGCTCTAGCTGCTATGTAACAATCTTTATAATCAACTCTAGCTGCTATGTATCAGTTCTTGTAATCAGCTGTAGCTGCTATGTAACACGCTTTGTAATCACCTCTAACCGCTATTACATGCTACAGTCTTTGCAAAGATAGTAGGAGAATGAACAATAACTATAAACCCCCGCCAATTTCCTGCAAAACACACGAGTAAAGAAGACATAGATTTTTAGTAAGAACAATTTCATAATCTTAACACTATAATAGTTTACCAATCTGAACCACCACATATATCGATGAAGCCGATATTATAATTATCTCGGCTCTATATACAATATAGACCGTTTTGGGATAAATATTCTCTGCGCGTTTATCACTGTGGTTAGACTATTCCGGTGGGCAGAAAGTTTTTGGGATGCTATAAAATAGCTGTAAATTGCGCAT
>JAQFYQ010002509.1:0-11610 GCA_034694885.1 Buchholzia appendiculata
ATATTATTTGTTGATTTCGGCTCATCTCAGTCATCTGGATTTAGAACTGACAGTTAGCATAGATTCAATAACTGATTTGTTCTCAAAATAGCTTTAAGGCAACAAGGAATAGCAATAAGATTGTTTGGTGTAAAGAAGTTCATCTGGCCATAAATTCTATGCTTCATAAAATCAAAAAGAGCGGAGTATTTCTGACTTGCATGGTTGTTGATCAGTGAGTGCCCTGCCACATCTCAGTGACGTTAAAGAAACTTGATGTCATCTCCTGTCTGACATCGAAATCATTATGATCATTGTCCAATTTTGAGAGTAGATTGTACGTCCATACATGCTCTGATAATATTAAATGGGGATCGGTTATCACATTGTTAATCAGGTTTGATCATTTTCGTGTCTTTAATATCTGTGAAAAAAGTAGGTGTGATGAATGGCCATTCTTCTTGATTCAATTATTAATTGTTCATTATTTTATTCGTTATATTTTTTATTCATAATGGAATTAATATAATTTCTGATACTATACATTAGTGTTTATTGAAATATAATTTGCCTTATCTTTTTTCTTTTGGGGTTGCTTGATAAAATCCTTTGCTATACTTTACATGTAAATTTAAATATTTCAACATTTGAATATTATTTAAAATATCGGATTCCATTCATGCACCTATTAGGCATAAGATAACCTGAAAATCATGACAGTGTATTTTGATAATTGGCCTGTAACTATATGGGAATATTTTACTTATTTGTGATCATTATTTTGCAGTTGGAATTGATGCGACAGTTGCCGACGAATTCGTCAGTTCCAACTCGGGAGACGTCTAATACTGTCTCGGAGATCTGTGATGCCCAGAAACCTGTAGTCATTCACAAACGTAGAATTCTTAGAACGGTTAATATGAAATCAGTTGGAAAAGCAAGTGCAGCAGAAGACGAAGAAAAGTTATTAGAACGAGATTCTGACGATGAATGCAATATTGGTGTTATGGACCGTGTGCAGCAGTTTAAATGTGTTGATGCACATGTGCACTCTAGTGTCTCTGCTCACCTCTGTGCACCAAGAATGTGTGCACGGTCCGCTGCTCCTGGTGTCGAGGAAGTCTCAAGTGAACAGTCACTTTCCTGCATCAGTGTACCATCAGTCGATCACTGCTGCACTGAAGGCACAGGACTTTGGCAACGTTGTGACAATCCTACAAAGTTAATACGATTAATTGACTGTCAAGCGGCTACTGGGTGTGCCACCGATCTGCCAAGAAGCAGACAAATTAGCTTTTCATCATTAGGTTGTGCGCAAGAGAATGAGCTGTGCACTGATGTCGTGTCAAACAGCAACGTGGACACTTTGAGCTGTTGCGGCGCAGAGACTGAAAACCCTGCATTAATCGATGAGAGCAGTGTCAGTGAGACGTTTAGTTGCTACGAGCCTTCACAATCCATGGTACGTACAGAGTCGTCGACACGTGTCATGGACTCTGAGTCTGACTTCGTCGACTCGCCTGACGTGTTCACAGATTCACTGTCATCAGATGCTGTTAGTAATATACCGCAGCCAGTGGTCGTTATACGGCTTCCTGTATCACATACTCTGAGACAGTCTGTGACTGTATCAGATGATGCTATTGCTTCGCCGTCTGGATTTACAGTTGAGTTAAAACCAGAAATGACTAGGAATAATGTTGGCATTAAAATAGGTATGCGTGATGACGGTTCATGTGTAAAGCAACGGCTTCAATGTTCCGCTGTTGAAACTGCACAACGGACAATTTCTACAGCTGGGTCGAAGGGAGTGGGAGATGGTCTAGGTTACCAAGGTAATATTCAGAAACACGATGTAGTAAGCAATGGATTATGTGCAGCTGATGTTTGTAGTTCGTCTGGAGCCGATAGGGGAATAGAGAAAAAGTGTTGCACCACGCCGTGCAGCAGTGCTGCACTAGCTCCGCCCACTTCGCGCAGTAAGAAGGTCGTGTATGTGCATGCACTGCGGAACTCAATTAGACAACCGTTGCTCGTTCTCAAATAATCTGTTGGCATATTTTGTTGCATAGGCCATTGCGTTGCATAATTAATTAGTTCAACAATCTGTCGTGAAAATTACAGTATAAATAGTTAAGTATATCATCATTGTGATGAACTTGGTGATAGAAGGTTCTTGTTTAGAACATCAGCAGCAGCATTGTTGTAAGCCGTAAGCTAATTAATCGGATATGAAATGTGCCCGTTTATTTACTGAACCGCTTTTCTTGTTTACCACCTTTTAATTTCCTTTGTTTTACCATTCAATTGCTCCCCCCCCCCCACTGTCCATTACTACCGTGTAAAGTTGCTTAAGTGTAATGTACAATTTGTCCCGATCCCGGGTGGTTATGTTATATTCTATCAGTTGTTCAAAACTTATTAATAGTTTTATGTCGTGACATGTGAACAAATTACACAATAATACACATGTCATACATTTATTAATATTTATTTAAATCTGCAATTTGATTTTCTTTTAGGTTGACATTGCCTGTGATGTTAACACTATGGTTAGTTAAAGTTGGCCGGGTGTCACCAAAGCGAAGCGTTTCCCTCCGTGATTAGAAGAGAACTGCTAAAATTTTGCTCGTGGTGATTACACTGAATGGAGCATTTGCATTATTCTTTTTAGAGCAATGTTGTACAGTCGGATGCCTTTCCTTGCAATCCCACTGCTCGCCTTGACGAACACATGGAGGAACTGGAGGAATTTATTGCAAACATTTGTTTGTAGGTTTGTAGTTAACAAAATAAGTTTGTAGGTTAACACAGTGTAGTGGAGTTGAGGGGTTATTGTATTGTATTGGACTCGCAAAGATCCCATGTGTTATCGTTGTCACAATGTGAATAGAGTCGGCTGTTTAGATTATTTTCATGGTGTGGTTGTTGTTCGGTTTAAAAAATTGTGTGCCAAATTGATGAAACTGGTGAATTAATTTATCACAATTCGTTCGAACAGAACATTGTTACAGTGTGATATTGTCCTGAATATGCAGTGATAGATAATCTTGCTGTGTGTGTTTGAGGTCTACAAAAGATGCCGGGGTCAGTTTGGCATACAATGTGTGAATGGGTTATTAGTGCACGAGGTGTAAGTGATAGATGACCGGTGTGTGAATGGGTTATTAGTGCACGAGGTGTAAGTGATATATGACCGGTGTGTGAATGGGTTATTAGTGCACGAGTTGTAAGTGATAGATGACCGGCGTGTGAATGGGTTATTAGTGCACGAGTTGTAAGTGATAGATGACCGGCGTGTGAATGGGTTATTAGTGCAGTGCATATAGTTAGTGCATCATGAGGTGTTTGATGGATATACTCAGGGAGTTGTGAAGATATGTGTGAATGGGTTATTATTTCATGACATGTATACTACAGAGACGTGTGAATGGGTTATTGATGCATGAGGTGTATGTTATAGAGACGTGTGAATGGGTTATTAATGCATGAAGTGTTTGATATAGAGATGTGTGAATGGGTTATTAATGCATGAAGTGTATGTTATAGAGACGTGTGAATGGGTTATTAATGAATACGATGAGATGCGTAGAGGTGTGAAAGAAGTGCCGAATATTGTTTGTTTAAAAGTTAGACCTTTTCTAGATTTGATAATTGGCATTGATCAGTGTTATCTCTTTGACTTAGGGTCAATAGTAAACTGTAGAGCAGGGTTCTTGGGTCAATAGTAAACTGTAGAGCAGGGTTCTTGGGTCAATACTGTAAACTGTAGAGCAAGGTTCTAGGGTCAATACTGTAAACTGTAGAGCAAGGTTCTAGGGTCAATAGTAAACTGTAGAGCAGGGTTCTTGGGTCAATAGTAAACTGTAGAGCAGGGTTCTTTCATGGTGGTACTCTTCTGATGATTGTTGATGCATAAATATCATAGGAAATTATTCTCATTCTATCTATGCAATTGTTTTGATAGTGTTATAGTGTGCTTAACGTTGTACTAAATATAAGAAAGTACTCTTACATATTACAGGCTTATTGTTATTGTACAATAATTTAATTATGTTTCCTTATTGTTATGTTTGCAAGCGCAATTTCTGATTTCAACACTGCAGAATTATTCGTTCTTTTGCTGTATTGACTTCTGAGTGTCTTAACTATTTAATCTGGTTCACCCCTCCCCAATCACCCCTCCCTCCCCACTCACCCCCTTTCCCATGACTCTTCCGATGATATTCATGGACGGAGTTTGGTGTCAGTGGTGGGGATTAAATTCTAAAACAAACTCAGCTGGGCCGTATTTAAGGGGGGGGGGCGGTTCGGGTTCAAACCCCCGAAAAATTGTTTCCTTCAAATTTATTATATTTTTATAAGAATTATTTTAAAAAGTCGTTAAAATGTTGAGGTCAACCCCCCCCCCCCCTATATGACAATTTTGAGCCACCAGTAGCCCTAGTAAACTCCGCCCAAGATGCCACTCGCTCCTTTGCGCCTGTTGCCTTGAATGTAATGCAACGTTTCTCTGATAGAGCCATGCAGCAGTTGTCGTGCGGGCATCCTTAAAGCAAATCTGTAGCTGGTGGTATTGTCTTGCATTACCTGAGGTCCGTGATTGGTCAATGCAGAGTGTATGCCCTGACACCCCCCCCCCCCCATAGACTCTACTATCTTACCTATGTGTGTGCAGAAGATTGTGCTTCTGCTATATGCTGCCATGAGGTCTCTATGGTCTGTATGAGGTTTCTATGGTCGCATGACGTCCTCATTGGTCTATTGAGGTATCTATAGTCTCATGAGGTCATCAATGGTCTATATGAGGTCTCTATGGTCTCATGACGTCATCAATTGTCTTTATGAGGTCTCTATGGTCTCATGACGTCATCAATTGTCTTTATGAGGTATCTATGGTCTCATGAGGTCATCAATGGTCTATATGAGGTCTCTATGGTCTCATGAGGTCATCAATGATGGGAAATCCTACAGCACTTACAAACAACTTCCAAGCCGGTCTTGATCAAGGCTGCAGGGTTGGAGACGTGGCACATGCTGCTGGACTATTCAACAGAAATCTGAGCATATGTGATCTTTCAATATATTTTACGACGAGCATTTTTAAAAGAAATCTATAAGAACTTGGCGCTCGAGAAACTGTTGCATTTCTATGGCCGACTACAAGCAGATGAAGAAGCTTCAAGAGACAAGCAAAAGCAAGTCACATATGCTGTAAGCGCAATTAACGTAAGATTTTGCGCGCAGATTGCTAGCTAGTATTTAGAACGGAAAGGGGAAACATTTGTCGGAAGTAATTTCGTCTTGAATAATAACACTGCTGCAATTGAGGTAATATGATCATGTAAGTGAAAACACACAATAATAATAAACATACATTGAGAATAACAAGCTGAGGTCAAACCTCTAGAGATTGGAGCAACAACTGTTTAGTACATATTACTTGAGAATGGTTTACACGTGTTCCTGGAAACAACTCTTCTGGGCTGTCGTAAAAGGCAACTTAATTTATGCAGGCCTTTTTTCCTTTTGTTACTCCTTCCCTTTCCTTGTTCTTCCATCTTTTGTTTTTCTTATGGACCACACAGTATCTGAGTGTAACATTGAGCCATTTCTAGTGTGATTGCTATGACTAGTAACTTTCAATTGTTATGTGTGTAATTATTGCAGGTTTTTGTGAATGTACCTAGCAGTTGTTATGTGTGATGTGTTGCGGTTATTTTGACTGGTATGCTGATAATTGTAACTATATTGACTATTATGTCAACTATACTGCGACTATTTTGGCTAGAAACTACTATTAATATCAATTTCACAATATAGCCTCTCTAGTGCTGACGTGCCAATACAGATACAAACAAACAAAACTTGGAAACTATATTTAGTG
This sequence comes from Buchholzia appendiculata, assembly GCA_034694885.1. Lineage (NCBI taxonomy): Eukaryota > Metazoa > Annelida > Clitellata > Enchytraeida > Enchytraeidae > Buchholzia > Buchholzia appendiculata. Next base: position 5,867 of record JAQFYQ010002509.1, read on the forward strand.
CATATTATTTTAGAATAGGTTACTGGTCACCCGTGTACGTCGAAACTAGACACATTGTTGTCCGCACTAGACATACCTGGAACCAGGAGCAACTCGATTTTTCTCCCCTGACATATCCACTTCCAAATTTTCTGTAATTTTTTTTCGCTCACTTCCAATTTTCCCGAACGACTCGGCAGAAGTCTATAGCCTAAAGCCTAACGTTCACAAATTACAATTAATAAATACATAATAAATAATGTAACCTTATATAGTAAGAGACCTATTCAATTATTCAAACCTATGTGTATGGCCCATAACTGTTACGATTGGTCACATAGTTGGGTACTGTTGGTCACATAGTTTCAATGGGTACTGTTGGTCACATAGTTGGGTACTATTGATTACATAGCTGGGTACTGTTGATCACATAGTTGGGGTCTGTTGATCACTTGGTTGGTTACCGTTGGCCATATATGTAAAAGCTGTACCAGTATTTGTGTTTCACAATGATTGGTTATTGAACGATTAGCTTTTATCCAGTAGGCCTGTCTAGTTGATACAGTCACTATCAAAAAATAGTCACTATCAAAAGTCACTATAAAAAATACAGTCACTATCAAAAGTCACTATCAAAAAATACAGTCACTATCAAAAGTTAGTATCAAGGGAGGGAAGGGGGTTAGGGACTCAACCTCCTGTAAATAAAAATTTTCTCAAACTTTTGCAACTCTAACTCGCGCACACCAGAAAAATTTCACCGCTAACCACCCCCGATTAATATTTTAAATAGTTGTTTAAAATTCAGGTATCGTACAGCAAAAAATCCTCCAAAATGAATTCGTACTACGGGCCTGAATGATCTAGTAATGGAATTGTGGTAATGATATTATTCTTGGCATTCATATTTGCACCGGCTATTTGTCGGATCGATTCTTTTGCACTAATGTCCATGCCTAGCTGACTTGTAACGGTAAACAAGAAGTGGAACAAGCTGCGCCCCCCGCGTCTCGTATAATGTGGCTGGTTCAATACGAATAAAATTTGTTCCATTGAGTAGGCTACAACGCCAAGACAATAGGTGACCGTTCTCGTGACGTTTGACTCAATAGCTCTAAATGCTGGATGACTTTGTCAGCGTGATACCTGAGCATTGTGAGGTTGAAAAGATGCCTGTTTCTGAAGTTAAATCCAGTCCATGACGTAACCATACGCTGCTTAGTCAGTTCTTACATTCAACAACTGAAGGCACGTAGGCCCAAAATAACAACAATAATGATGTTGTGATGTCGTTTATTGAACTATAGCTCCATTACTCAATGAACATTCTAAAAAGCATACATTACATTGAATGCCTGCATAGTCTATAGATGAAGTGAGAAAGTTTTACATTTGCAGAGGTCCGAATGTGAACTAATCTGAGAAGCAGCTTAGGTTATTTATTATAGGTCTAATATTTTGTATGGCCGACTACGTAACAGACAAAATTCAAATGCGGAAATGACGCCGTCGATGTATTGGAGTGTTACGAATTATAAGTTTATAACTAATATCTACATTGTCGCAAAATCAACCATTATACAAATTTTCAAACAATCAATATATTCGTGCGTACACATGATATCAACATTCTGTAGGCTATATACTTACATACATACATATATGCGTGCATATATACATACAGTACATGCACACATACATAAAAACATACATAAAAACATACGGGAACTATAGTTGTTCTGCATGCCTTCCAGGTTCTAGTGTCTACGCTTCTAGACATGTATCGACATTAAGATTGTCATAAGATAACGTTGGTACTGCGGCGCTGAACAGTGTGTGTTTGTCGATATTGGCATAAATCTGTCTGCATTGTCAATACGACGTCATATCGATAAGCGCTGTGGCAAGTTCCGCAGCAGACCGATTCTTCGTAATTGTTGTCCCAGCGCAAACACATTCACAACCCACGCCAGTACAACGCCTCCTCTACATGATCCCACACATCACACACGCGAGCATTCATTGTCTCGTGTTAATTAACATGCGCCTGCAGTCGGCATCAATACAAGATTCAACAGAGCCGCTGTCTTCAGGGCTTTCTGCAGGGTAGATTTACTACATGACTATTTCGATTTCGCAAACTATCAGAGCGAACAAGTTGATCGGTTTTGTTGATCTTGCACGTGGAAATATTATTCAAGTGGAATTCGTTAGATTGCGTGTGAGTCTTGTAGTCACGTGATCTATGATTGTTTAATTAATCACGATCCTCACAGCAAAAACTGATTTATTCAATAACGATTACCTTTAGCTGGGATTAGTGATCCACGAGTCAGGTTGTTCCAGGAAACCCGTATGTTGTCGAGAGGGGGGGGGGTCCAAAAAGTTTCCGAGATCTAGGACCAATTATTGAAAGCAATAGATCCAGGACCAAAGACCAAAAGAATTCTCCAGTGAGCTCTGCAGGTTCGACCGCTGACTGTAGAAACTGTGCTGGCAGCTAAAGCGTCTACGTGTGCTCCATGATGCTGAACCAAGGTCTATTGTAATTGTATTCTAATGCTAAGTAATGGCACTAGCATACCCCCCAACTTCAAGTGGGGCATGTGTTCCTTGCAGGCTTTTCCCCAGGAATTTAAAACTTGGGGGGTGTAAAAATTACTGATCATACAATTTTATCACAGAATATTTATCTCAAAACGGCCTTTAGGCAGCCGTAAATTTTATTAATTGTACAACTCACCCTCTAGAGAACTATGGTCATTAGTCGCACAATTCCCTCTCCCAGTGAGAGGACTGGACTCTCAAGGCCAAGGTCAAGACCAAGGCCAAGGCCTAGCATCACTTCCCTCTCCCAGTGAGAGGACTCGACTCTCAAGGCCTGGGCCAAGGTCAAGGCCTAGCATCACTTCCTTCGGTTTGCTTTTAATAGAGAAAGTAAACTACTGAGCAACAATGCAAAGTGACACTGTAGCAATTTGGTACTACGTTGTACCCTACGATATATGTGGCTACATTATACTTTATTTTTATGTGGTACAATATGCTATTTGGCATGAAGGTGTCTTATGCTGTCTGGTGCCTTGTGCTGCCTGGCACCTTTGCTACCTGGTATCTAATGCCGCCTGGGTACCTTATGTTGCCTGGTACCTTATGCTAACTGGTACCTTATGTTGCCTGGTACCTTATGTTGCCTGGTACCTTATGCTGCCTGGTACCTTATGTTGCCTGGTACCTTATGCTGCCTGGTACCTTATGCTATCTGGTACCTTATGTTGCCTGGTACCTTATGTTGCCTGGTACCTTATGCTATCTGGTACCTTATGCTGCCTGGTGCCTTATGCTATCTGGTACCTTATGTTGCCTGGTACCTTATGTTGCCTGGTACCTTATGTTGCCTGGTACCTTATGTTGCCTGGTACCTTATGCTGCCTACAGTGCCTAGTACCTTATGCTGCCTGGTACCTTATGTTGCCTGGTACCTTATGTTGCCTGGGTACCTTATGCTGCCTACAGTGCCTAGTACCTTATGTTGCCTGGTACCTTATGCTGCCTGGTGCCTTATGCTAACTGGTGCCTTTGCTGCCTGGTACCTTATGTTGCCTTGGTACCTTATGCTGTCTGGGTACCTTATGCTGCCAAGTACCTTATGTTGCCTGGTGCCTTATGTTGCCTGGTGCCTTATGCTGCCTGGTGCCTTACGCTGCCTGGTACCTTACGTCGCCTGGTACGCTGCCTGGTATTTGAAGCTGTGACTTGCATTACTTATTCACAGCGTGTTCTCTGCAGCGAGCGCGCACGTCGACAGATATCAATGCTGCTAATTGCTTTCGCACTCAGCCATCATCATCGTCGCAGGTATCCACAGCAGCCGTCCACACACACGCGCGCACATACAAGCAGAGGTACATGCACACGAACACAAGCACACACAGTGGCACATACACACAGTGGCACACACACGCACACATATACGCGCAGTCTTACATACACGCGAACACACAAGGGACACACGTACATAGACACGCATATGACGTCGGACACGCACAGACGCAGACAGAGCTAGAGAGAGGAAGAGACAGACAGACAGGTTGACAAGCAGACCGAGAGAGAGAGAGAGAGAGACGAACAGAGGCGAAGACAGAGACACATACACAGACAGACAGACAGACAGACAGACAGAACAGACAGAACAAAAGTGTGAGAGAGAGAGAGAGAGAGAGAGAGAGAGAGAGAGAGAGAGAAAGAGTCGCTCATGAATGTCGTCATTTATCATATTCATATGTCGGTATTGTCGCAGAGCGATACAGAAAGAGACGCCTGCAATCAGAAGCTTTGTGAACCACAGCAGCTGGATCTCTTAGCAGCAGTTGCTGCTTTATCGGCAGTTACTGCTGATACAGCAGCAGCAACTTCTGTAGTTACTGCTGATACAGCAGTCACTACTGGCATAATATCACCCGCTATAAATCACTGTATGGGTCGCACTTATCGCGTAATAACACTAATTGTTAAAGATACGCTACGGCTAAATGATAGGGAAGTGTGCGATGGTACTGCAGTCAGACTTTTCCTCAGGAATTTTGGACTGGGGGGTGTAAACATTTTCTGGGGGTGTGATTTTTTTCGAGCTGCGTCCCAACAACTTTTTTCGCGACCGGGGGTGGGGCGCTAGCGGCGCACCACATTTTTTGGGAACCAGCATCTGCATATAAACATTTCTAAAATTGATTAAAAACCATATCACCCACAGCGGGGGGGGGGGGGGTGTTAGTGAAAATTGAACTGTGTGTGTGTTGAGAATCAACGGGGGGTGAAAACCCCCCGGCTGGAGGTGTGCAGGAAAATCCCTGACTGCAGTGCGCGTTCTATAAGCTGCTCATGGCCGGTAATGGGCTGTAAACGATGTCGCTGCTACCTTGCTACGAGCCAAACCGTGACGTGCTCGTTTTGTTCTCCACAATCAGAGAAACCGCATCCATATACACAGAGTAACACAGTGCCCTGTATCTGAAATGATTTACTTGTTGTTTAGTTACCAACGGTAGGTCGAGTTCCAAACCTGACAGAATTAAAGCAAGTTCTGACGACGGATAAATTTGTGTAACGTACAACTTCGCACACTGATCCACTATGACTGTATGATATGAGCATAGGTCTTGCGCGTAGATTGGTCAGGGACAGGGGGGAAGGGGTCTTGACAATATTTTGGTTGAACTGGGCGGGATATGGCCGATAAGCTATGTCGACCCCCCCCCCATTAATCAGGACTTCGTCTCGTCAACAATATTATCCATCACATTTTCAGATCTGAGCATATTGAATACACATGCCTTTACTAAGCATCCTCTTCAGTATTTTGGTTCAGGAGGATGGTCTAGTAATTGTCTCCCAAAATTGTATCCACTCGTTCTCCACAATGGTAAAATTGGATCTTCGCTCTTGGTACAATTGATAGACTTTCCCGTATTCCTTCCAGTACAGACAGCGTGTAAAACCAATAAAATCAGGTCAGGTTCAAGGGTCATGACACTCGTTAATATTAAGAAAAAAGGTTGTGACTTGTTTCCCTGTACAAAATCAAGCATCATTTTCAGGAACGCTAAGAATCAGGACACAGTCTTAAGAAACTGTGAATTCATTATTGTTTAAAGAGTTTTGCAGATTGTTGAGTTTTGTTAAGTAAAAAAATTAGACCATACGTACGCGTAGCTGTCCTTCAATTAGATAATGATTGCGCTTTGGAAGGGGATGATGATTATCAT
>JAQFYQ010002510.1:0-11609 GCA_034694885.1 Buchholzia appendiculata
ATGAGAGGAATGGGGAACTTCTCGTAGACTACCTGCTTCTCTGCCACCACTATCAGTCTGCGAGTAACATACAGAGATATATATACACATATAAAACAAACATATAAATAGAACTCGCTTAATCCTTCATTGTCATCTTCATAGAATCATTTTTCTGATAATTTATCAGGAAAATGTTCTAACAAAATGTTATTACACAACAGATTGTTCCTATGGACATCCAAAACGACTTTGATGACAAACAACCTGTCGTTAATTAACAAATCAACATATTTGTGATTATCTACCGTAATTAGATATCACTGACATTTTTCTGTCGCTTACATCATCTGAGTAATTTCGCCTGAGTAGCAATCCACGAGTTGAGCTTTCCTGCCCAAAACATTACAGACCATGTGCATTGTGCACTGTAACGTTTAATTTCAGTTATATTCCAAAAACTTCTACAACTGAATCTTTTGCCAACCTGGCATTAATCGGCACGACCCGAGAATGAAACTGTTTCTTGATCTGAACCTTGACTGAGTTCTACGATGGGAGAATCATTGTGGAGGAAACATGTCCGTTTATGCGGAATCATAATTTCAGACTGTCGCCACTGGTTGGCATCAAAGCATAGGCTGAAATCCTACAACCAATGCAATACTACCATTGCAGTGGAGAAGCCACAATCCACATACCACAAGCCACATTCCATTCACATCGTATTACAATGTGCCTAACTTCTCGTTTCTGCAGTAGTTCTGCATACAGCCTTTCATACAGCTGCAACTTATTCCTCATTCCCGAATATTTCCACAATCCTGAGTAATTCCCAATAAAATCCTGCATTGCTTGACATTAAGTGAACTGTTTCTTTGAACCACACAACTACAGACAGCCTTACTTCAACTGATCAAGATTATCAATAATTCCTGAAAAAATGATACAGTAAATCTATCAAAGGTCAATGAATAACCTCTGACCTGAAATCCTCGTGAACTCTGCACTTGACGCGCTGAGTGCCAAGGCCAAGGTCAACGAAACGTTGATCACCAAACGTCACGTAGTACTGAACAAGCAAAACATACAGAGAGGATGCATCACTCTCGAAGGATAGCGTTCTCTAAGCAATCAGTCAATTAAATTCAACATTAAAAAGCATACCTTAATAAATAAGTTGCAAATACGTAGCAAAATTAACATTACACAAAGAATTCATTTTAATTAATAATTAAGCTTAGTTTGCAAATCGTTTCAACAAACAGCAGTTTAAATATTTTAAAATCTCAAATATTTCAGACCTAAATCAGTAAAAACTAAAAAGTAGACCGAGGAGGAATATAGAACCATAGATGATATTCTCAACATTTCTAGAAATCTACTCTGTGTAAAGAAGAGAACGAGTATCCCCTACCAAGGCAGGGAGCGGGAAGGACCGAAAGAAGTCTAGCCCTTGGACACTTAGTAGGGTACCTGATGGATGTCATCAAATAGCACTGTGATTATGTAACATTGAGGAGCTGCCTGTGTAAATCCTTGCACATCGCATCAGATCGAGATTCATGCATGCAGTGTGGAATTTGTGAAAAAATATGTTGGGGTCGAAAAATAGGTGCGGGGGTCGGACCGAGATCGGCGACGGTCCAAAATGAGGCAAAACCGACCCTATGGGCACATTTTCCAACGAGGTGGGAGGGTCAAGTCATCTGCCAAGTGGATTCGAACCCCCAACCTCCCAACAATCCTACCCTGCATGCATGTCACACCTGGCTTAGAACTATTGTATTCTCACCTGGTTGAGAGCGTCGTAGAGGCTCTCATAAAGATTCTCCAGATTGAGTAGGACAACCGTTCGACCGGTCTCCATGCAGATCTTGATGCGATTGATGTTCCGACAAACCTAACACACGCAAACAAATAGTGCAAGAAACCCTATGTAAAGTGTAAGCAGGTCAAGCAGCACTGAAGAAAGCATACATACATCACATACAGATAAATAACTTAATTGTAAGCCAAACAGATGAATGCGTAATAGATGTTAGTAAAGTGTGAATACTACCTGATAATAACTAACAACCATTAGTAGCACAAATCACAAAAAAGCTATAAAAACACTATCAAATACGATCAATAATATTATTTATACGATGTAGTATTTAACTCTTCAAACCAAACAATATACATTCACTATTTACCAGTGCATAACACAATATAAGAACCATTTCTCTCGTGAAGAACCAAATTTAGTCGATCAACTAACTGATCAAAACCAGGTAACAACTGCACAATCGTCTTACGAGATACTAATGCTTCCAGTTTAGCTCAAATAGGACCAGCAATGGTTAAATACACAAATGATTCACCCTACAAACAACAAATTTGAACCATAATTATCACAAGAATGTTCCCAGCAGCATTATTTCTGCACTTTAAGGAAACTGAACTGACTTGTGTGTATTCCTGATCTTTAGGAAAGCTGCTTCCGAAGATGATGATCGCATTTCCTATGTTGAGCAGTTCGTTCTGAAGAATGCCGAGTGCTGCGTAGTTGGCCGTCAATATCAACAAGTAACGACTCTCACTGTATGACAAGTGAGGCAATACAGTTTAGAAGTTCACACAGTACACATATTGACATTTTAAGACACAAACTGGGACTCCGCACCTACGAACTCACGCTTTGTAGGGTTTTACCTTAGAAACCCCTTGAGCGTTGGAAGTGCATCTTACATACGTACGTCACATACAAAGTTACAAACACAAATATATGACATATAATCATCATCATCATTAGTGCTCTGCCGGAAAGAAGGTCCTGGTATCCATTTCCTCCACAAATCGCTGTCCTCCGCTTTCCTTTTCATTTGCACATATGATTCCTCCTTGTCTGCCTTCAGTTCATGAAGCATACCGGTACTCTGTCTCGGTCTTCCTGGTCCTCTCCTTCCCTCAATTCTGCTTTCTATCACATCTTTCATCAATCCCTCGCCCCTCAACACATGTACAATCCAGTTTTTCTTCCTCTTTATTATTCTTTGCACCATACTTCTTTTTTCTCCCACATCATGTAGCACTTGTTCGAAGGACTTTGTATCCTGACTGAAGTAAATAAAAAGACCTTATAGTAATGTGTTGTTGCTCAAGTCGGTTTAAGTTATTTCTTTGTAGCTTATATCAAGTTTAAGAAACATGAACTGTTAGTGTAACATTAGCCTTTTGTGCTTGACGTTCTATCATTTCGTTTTCTTGCAAAAATGTCTTATGAATGAAACTATGACATTTCATTTTCTGTATTAGGATGGGAGCCGGCCCGAATTACCAAAACAGTACTACAGCTTTGCCGACGTAAGTATTCTGTGTACTGTAGAGTGATTCTCAGCGATGAAAATGTTTAATTCTTGTTGTTATTTGAGGAATTGCATTTTTTTTGGTGAGTGTAGATGCTGCTTTATATCAATGCTCTCTGTGCTCGCACTGTTGTTGTTGTTGACTCCGTGACAGAGTGAAAGCACTAGGTCCCAAATGCTTTGTTGGTTATAGTTAGAGTTAGTTTGATACTCTGGCATTTTGGGCCTATGCTCGTCACTTGCAACTAAAACTTGTTATTAAGTCAGTCTGTGAACTTGTGCGTTGTAGGGCTATGTAATTGTTTACGACTTGTGCGTTGTAGGGCTATGTAATTGTTTACGACGTCACGAATGAAATGTCATTCCAGTGTATGGACAAGCTGAAGAAGATGATTGAGAAGAACAAGGAAAAGAAGGAGGTCTGATAACTTTATTTAGCTGATCTTTCATATATTTGTACAGATCTCTTTTGTGTGCTATATTTTGCTTTAGTTATTTTCATCCGTTTTATTTTGTTTTGAAGCTTTTCATCCATGTTGTTTTTATCCATGTTGTTTTTATCCATGTTGTTTTTTCCATGTCTTTTTTTCGGGTATGATATTATCTGTATCATATTTTGTAAAGCTTATAACATTATATTCTTATATTGTATTTATATTAACAAATTTTGTTAATTCCAGATATGTTTGGCAAATTACTTTATCACAAATAGCAGCTTGCATTTTGAGTTTATTGTGTGAATATTGGATGTTGTACAAGATACTGATATCTACTAATGCATAATCGTCCTGATACTAATATATGATACATACAGTGTAGCATCCTGATTTATTCTGTTTAAGTGGGTCAAAACGACAAGGCAGTTCTATTGTGATCCTGTCCATTAATGCAGTAATTATGTTTAGGGCTTCGGCGATATAGTTAACTATATAACACGCTGTATGATTATTCGGTTTATCGATAGAGTTTGAAGTTTGCTCAATCGTTCATGTCTATTGTCTATATTTAAAATGCATGTTTTAAATTCCGGTTTGTTTCGTTGAATCTGTTACAGGCGGTTATAATCTCTCTGGGAAACAAATGTGATATCAAAACCAACAAGCAGGTGGACTTCGGTTCCGCAAATAAATGGGCACAGAGCGAGAAGAGTTAGTTCAATTTGTTTTGCCATTAGCTTAAATATAATTATCGTAGTATGTGATAGCTGTGACGTTGGGCAGGTGCTTTAAGTTACCTTTTGTAGCTAAACTGCGGTCAATTAGTATGAAACTGAAGAGCATGTTTTTAGTTTCTCTGATATAAAGAGACTGAGATAATATATAAGCAATTGATATGGTGATGTTAAATGTTATTTTGTCTATTTTATGTTGTTTGTTGACGATTCTTTTTTTTTTGTCTAGTGCTGTGCATAGTGAATTAATGCACTGTTTACTGTTACGTGTGACTAAGGTAAGCAAGTTTATGAAACGTGATAAATATTATTCATCCATTTTAGAATGGCATTTGGGGGTCAGTTCATAGTTTGAATTGGAAGCTGTACTAATTAACTATTAAAGCTGCAGACAATAATCTTTGTGCACTGTACAGTGTTTTGGAAATAGTTTGATTGCTATGAATCCTAAGTTGAATGATTTGATGTTCTGCTTTGTGTGCTCGTAGGTTTTATCAGTTAGTTGACAGGTTTGGTCTTAGTCGGACTTTAGACATGACAGCGAAGTTATGTGATGCGATTTTATGTGATGTGCTGCGATGTGAAGCGATATTATGTGATGGGATGTGAGACAGCGATGTGATGTGAGACAGCGATGTGATGTGATGCAATGCTATGTGATGTGATGTGAGACAATGGTATGAGGTGATGCAATGATATGTGATGTGATGTGGCATTGTTGCAGTTCGTTTGTGGGAAGTGTCTGTCAGTAATCGTGCCTCTCTCATGGATCCGTTCGTCTGGCTGGCATCTAAGATCACTCAGCCGCCGAGTATGTATCCTCCTCCTCTGCTCTGTCTCCTTCTCGTCTCTGTCTGTCTGTCTGTCTCTCTCTCTCTCTCTGTCTCTCTCTCTCTCTCTCACTCTCGTTTCTCAATTTAAGTTGCTTAGTTAGTAGTTACTTAGTAGTTACTTGTAGTATGGTATGGTTTGTTAAATATCAATATCATGACATTTCATTTAAAGTATATCCTGTGATCTGTGAAATTCTTGTTTGATTAAATTGTGGATACAGTAGTATAATCAGCATCGTATGTTGTCCTAACTGCAATTATCAATAATTAACCACTAGAATTAATTAACGTGAGTCGAACGTTACCGAAATGTTTTGCCTCCATAATTGGAAGGATATAGTTGCAAGTATGATAGTTGTTACTAAACTCTGCAGAGCATAAACATGTTAGATTTTGGATTTTATTGAAGCAGAGTTTTACAGCCGGATGCCCTTCCTGGCGCCAACAGTCTCACTGCTCGACCTTGTCGAAGCACATGGAGGAGCACGGAGCACACATGGTGGATGTTTTGCAAACCCGAGCCACAGGCCTTGAATATGTAACAAGCACACTTCCTTTCGTTGTGTTTCAGATGAGATCGTATTTGAGATGCACCATTCTTTCTCATTGAAGAATTGACTGTTTATCAAATTATTGCATTCAAATGACTGTCATACTTTTATAAGTTTAGTTTCAATGTTTCTGTTGTTCGTTTGTTGTGCAGGCAAGAGTTTCTCAGTGTCAGCTTTCGGAGGCAGCAAACGACAGAAAGCTTCTAACAACGATGCGCTTGGTTAACCTCACACCATCATTTCTCCTTCCTTCTCTCATTCATTTGTTGCTTTTGTTGATATTATTCATTTCTGCTGCATTTTGTAACTGGTTACATGAGCCATGTGATTAGATACTATCTAATTCTATATTTACTGTCTCAGTTTTATAGTACAGTAAGCAGCACATGGCTTTTCTGCTGCTTGTAGCTAACGATTAGTTAACTAGTGATTAGTTGGCTCTTTGCACCATATTCTTCTTCTTTTTATTATAAATGCCAATAGAGTGAGAAAGAGAGTTTAAATATTGTATATGATATTTAGTGAGTTTTTTGTGGGTTTTTCATTGAACATTTGCATTATGTCTCTGTCATCTGGCTTTGTTATGTTTCAAAAGCAGCGGTTTCATTGAACGAATGAACGAATGAATAATAATGAATGACTGGAAGGCTTCACATGTTGTATCTACTATGCATTATCATTACCAAAGATCTAAGTAAATTAGTTATTATTTCAAGCATAAAGTTTTTATGATTCTGTTATCGTTTATCCGACTCTGTTCGTAATCTGGCTCCATGCTCTGGTTCTATCTGCAGGAGGACGGAGTTTGCTGTAGTTTGAATTCTGTTGTTATGTATCAATTTAAATTGTTGATAGTTGAATTTGTATGTATTTAGTTTTAGTGCTATTAGGCAAATACATGTATCATGTATAGTGATGTATAATGCATGTATCATGTCATTAAAAACGAAAGTTTTCGACCGATTAGCGGTTGATGGAAATACGAAGCTGTCATTGTTATTTTACCTATCATTGTTAGAATATCTGTATTCAGTTTTGTCTCATTGTGGTTAATGTTCATTATGTTTAACATGCAAGCAACATTCTGTGTGGTTCTGTGTAATTTCTATAGAAATCGTTAACTCTCGGTTTTTGATTGGCGCTATAACATGTTTAACAAAAACATTTTAATAGTATTTTTGTATCTTATGCTCATGATTTTTCAACAACATTGATTTGTATGCTTGGCTTCTGTAATAGGGCATTTTGCTTCCAAAGAATTTGAAAGGACAATCAATGCAGCCGGTTACAGAAGCATTAAGAGCATCCGGCAGTTTAATAATTATAGCCAATTGAATATGAAATATCCATCCATGCTGTATCGAAAAAAGTAGTTGAAAGCTGGCAAAACTAGTGTGTATTACTAATACCCTGTATTTGTCTAACTCTTTCTGACAAGGTAAAACTGACGTTAAATGATGATGATGAAGATATTACTGATTATAAGTTGTGCAAGATATTAACATTTGATATTAACATTTTTATTGTATTATTACTAACCTGCGATTTATCGTCGTTGGTTTATGTGGAGATGTTGCTCGATTTGATCAACGGTTTCGTACTGTGTTTAATATTTAATGAACCAGAATTTTACTGCCAGGTGCCCTTCCTGACACTCATAACGTAATTGTTTGTCTTGTTGAGTTCGTGGGGAAACTTTGTATACGAGTAATTATGCGTGACCTCGTTGGGTCGATTACTCTGTGTAACTTGTGATTCGTATTTTCGTACTTTAACGCATTACTGGTGGTTGTAGGTAGGAAATAAAGTTAAAACTATACTTCCATAGGCGGCGCCAGAAATTTTGACTTGGGTGACTTGGAAATTTTGGACGAGCGGGAGGGGTGCGGCGGATCTAAAAAAGAGGGGGTAGTGGAGGACTGAATACAAAATACGATCAGGGGAGGTAGCGGAACTTGACCAATTTTTGGCGAGCAGTGAACGGACCAAAATTGCACGGACCAAAACAAATGTTTTTTCCCAAAATATTTGTAAGCTTAACCCTCCAAGCCTCTGATACGCGCCACCTATGTCTACTGTCGTGCAAACAAAGAGAACCATTTAGCAGTGCCTCGCATTATAGTTCAAGTCCTCAGGTGCCACAGTTATCTAAAGACATACTTTATATAAAAAGAAACTATGTAGCAATTATAATTACTTATCCACTCATTTAGTTTGTATACTGCAAAGCGGTCATGAAGTAGCGTCAAGTTTTTAAGCTATTTGTTAGAAGCATTTAAACATGCCGAAAATGTAATAAGTTGAATCTCTAATTGACAGTTTAATGTTCTACGCATGCTTCTCTATAATGTGATCTTCAATCATTTCTCGTCCAGCGTGATATTGCGCACTTTGTTGTGGGTTGAACGTTTCTTTCCGTGATTAGAAGCGATTGTTTACAAACGTTCGCTCAGCATGAAGGTTTGTAAATGTAATCGTATCAGATTTTCTGTTTATCTGTTTTAGCTAGTAACTTGGTACTCCTCATTCGAAGTAATGTGTTAGATTATAGTTTAATATAATTAGTAATGTAATAATTGTCATTGTGTAGTTGTTTAATATTTTTGACTAATTTGCTATTGAAATAGTTTGTTGAGCTGGAAGAAAACTTTGCAGTAGTTTTAATCTTTGATAGTCCTAGTATAATTCTTGGTCTTAGTCTATGCAAAAACTACAAGTGCATGTTGAATGACAAATTGTAGAACTTAATTCTGAATTTAATCTACATATAATATTTATGTATGTCGCTAGTTCCGTATATTGATATCACATTTTCATTATTATTTTTTCTAAATTCAGTACATGTAATCTGATGCGTGGAATTGTGTATTCTGCATTTCTTTGTCCAAGTAATTTAGGGCTTTAACTGTTCTGTAATAATTGTAATTGATGAATTCAAATAATGATGTTGTTATTGTAGTAAATCTGTTTATAATTCGCATATCTTTGTACAGTGCATTTCAGTTACGTTACATTGATGACTAATTCGTTTCACTTTCTGTTATGATATTGCTGCAGATTTGTGAATAACACAATGATAAAGCTGCTGCCTGGTTATTTCTCAATATTCTAATTGGCACTGCAGTTGCTTCCTCTTTTGTTAGTTAATTTCTATTTTATTTCATTAGTTGATTTGTTAGTTTCTATATTGCTAGTTAATTTTATTATTCATTGTGAACTTAACAATTGATCATTTTATTCATAATTTTCAACATCTTCATTTATCGTTTAGCCTGTAACTGTTCACAATTAGCACTGTTGCTGATTGTATTTGGTTGAACAGTACCAAAATGTTGCCTCTGTAATTCGGAGAAAACATGTGGAAAGCGCACTCGCTGTGAATAAATTCTGCAGAACATGTGAATATTGATATTTTGGAATTTTATTGAAGCAACTTTTTCAGCTGGATGCTCTTCCTTTTAACAACAGTCGGCATCTGCACGCTGTATGCATAGTAATATTAATCATTATTAGCGTTCTGCCTTAGGGCATATCCTTGGCATCCTAATCATCTGCATGGTTTAATTGTCCACTTCTTTTACATAACATCATCGATCATTTATCGTCCAGCGTCTCAGAAGCCTTTTCTTCTGCTTACAATTTGATGTGCTTGATTGCAAGATTATTCTTATCCCTCCCTTCCTGTATATTCAGACCCAAACTTGCATGCTTTGCAAGACCCTAGTTTGAGGACGAGTTTCAACTTGCTATAGTCCATCACTGTAGGAGATTCAGACATAGATTTCAAAATCAATGATCGATATTTGTAAATTTTGTCGTCCTCTTCACAATGACCACCTTAAATCGCTAATCATGATTTACATAATTACACTAAATAGTCTTCTTCACCTTCACATTAATATGCTTTACAAATAGGTAATAGACTATACCCACCTCCACATTTTATCAATATTTTGACCGTATAACCAACCGAGTAATTTAGGAGGAATGTTCGAAAGAGAGGTACATTTATAATCAAAATGAACACAATCATTTAATTTCTGTTCCAAATTTACAACATACATCAGGTCACCAAAGAAAGTAAACAAAGTCACGATATAGACATAGACTGATATATAGACATAGACGATATAGATATAGACTGGTCACCTATGTGACTAAATAGTATAAACTAAATAGCATTACACAGTTCATTTCTACATGTAAAATGACTACTTCCTCCATTCCACCTTACGCTTGTGAAAAATCTGCATGCTTATAAAAGTTATGCTTAATGCTTATGGATTGAAATTATTTGAAACAGCATTCAGCAAAGGCATAAAAAAGAAAACGAGCAGCACGGGCGTGAGGAAAAAGATGGCGTCGAGTTGCTGTGGGTCGGAGAAGAAAACAAAGATGACGAACGGGACCGGTTGCGCCCCCACGTCCCTGACCTTGACCCACAACGGGACCGCCCCCGGCTCCGCCCATGCCGTCATCAAGCCGGAGATGTGCTACTATTGTTTCGACGTTCTCCATTGTTATCTGCACGGTCTGGAGCTGCCGAAGAACCCTCCCTTCCCTGATGACTCGTAGTAAGTACGGTCCTTTGTTACCTAGGAGAGGGGAGTAGAGGTTAGGTGGGGAGGGGGAGGTGTGGATGGGCGTGGGAATATATTTTCTGGATGATTATCTACACGGACTGGAATTCACAAAGAACCCTGGTTTCCGTGATGACTCATAATAAGTAGACTATAGTACAGTTCTTTTCTTTGTTACCTAGGTCATATGGGAGGGGAGGTAGTGTTTCGGGGAAGGAGTAATTTTCTACACAGACCACCTTTTCCTCAATTACATATTATAATGGCTACCAGCCTAGTGTCAAGTTCTTTGTTACCTAGGTACATGGGGAAGTCGGAATATTGGCAGGACTGCAGTCATATGGTTATGAAGTTATGCGCTGTGAAACGTACATTAAATTTTTTGCTACTCTGTTTTGGCATGTTGCCACCTCTTGGATGTCGTAATACCCAGCTTAACAACGTCAGAGTATAACCACTTCATTTCTCCCTGTTGTCAATGTATAACCACTTTATTTTGCCTGTGACCACCTTTAAAGAAACTGTAACACTGAATGTGGGAATAGTATTCACAATTGTTTTGAAATGACGAATAGTTAATTTCGTATCTATCTTCATCTGTTATTAATTTTATTGTTTTTGACACTGTTCTGATCTGTGTGTTACTGTTTACAGTCCACTGTTTGTGACGTGGAAGACTGGACGAGAGCGCCATCTGCGGGGATGCATTGGAACATTCTCAGACGTTGGCCTTCACGAGGGCCTCAGCGAATATGCCATTACAAGGTGAACGATTTTCTTTATGTACTTGATCATTTACTGTTTTGATTGTGTATCAGGAGGCCTGCTATTTATGTAGTTTAAGAACATTGAATTTGATGAGGTAATTGATCTGAGGGTCTCAAAAGTGAAAATTAGGAAATATTGTATCTCGAAGTACAATCGACATATTGAGCAAATATTAAGTTTTATTTGTAAATATTACTGTGTACAGTATTGTTATATGTGACCGCGCGCATGAAAAGGTACCCAGTCTTCGAAACAGAGTTAATGGCATAGCATTATCCAGGAAAAGGTACCCAATCAAACAAAAAAAATCAAGTTGATATCTTTATTAGATCAAAAGATAATTGAATTTCTGTACACAAATAAATACTCCGCTAAAA
>JAQFYQ010002511.1:0-11609 GCA_034694885.1 Buchholzia appendiculata
CTCTTTGAGGCGGCTTTCTATGTCTGTGCTGCTTGATCTTCTTTTCCTGGGGCCTCTGTTATCAGCTATTGTGTTTTTATTCTAGCTTGAATTATGGCGCCGGTTAAATAAGTGATGCATATTATTATTATTATTATTAGAGGCTACAAGCATAAACAAGCATACACAAGCATACTCAAGTATACACAAGCATGCTGCAAGCATACAAACAAGCATACATAAACATATACAAGCATACACAAGCAGTACAGACTGCAAGCATACAAAACATACATTCAAATATACGGCATAACTACACTTCAAATAACTGTACACAATGGTATACAATTATACAGGTATACGTATACAACACACACACACACACACATTCAGATATACCACATCACTAATTGTACATAACTGTACATAACTGTACCTAACTGTATATAACTGTACATAACTGCACATAACTGTATACAACTGTATATAACTGCACATAACTGCATATAACTGTATATAACTGTACATAACTTGATATAACTGTAAACAATAAACAGTATTTATTGTTGAAGACATCGAACTTTTCCTGACAAGGAGAAACTCACGTTAAATGTTGATGACGATGACGACGATGCTGATGATAAAATACGAGCATACACAATTACACATACACCTGTAGCTCACGTAACTATACACAGAGTGTACACAGTACAAGCAACAAATTACACGTTATACAATGTCATACAAAGCAATGCACTACTAGTAGCAGAGGTTGTAGTCAACAGACAAAGGTGTAATACGCACACCAGGATCCATAAACCGTTACAGAGGTTGTGCACAAAACACACAACCATCTACATCAGCATGCACAATACTTAAAACTGTAAACCTGTCGTATATCGTAACTGAATCAATATTGACATCAGCATAAATACTTATATTGGGGATTCAGTATCAATACATATTGATAACAATATCAGTTTCAATCATTTTTTTTACTTAATCATACTTGATACCGACAGCTCAGACCACTACTTGATATCTACAGGACAGAACCATTACTTATAATATCATTATCAAGACCTGTACGAAACAACTATGCTGCAACAGTGCAACTTCAATCCAACATAATACCTGAACGAATTGATTTCCTGATCCATCGTTAGCCGACGAGTCGACTGGTGTCTGGATGACAATCGGTTGATTCGGCTGTTTTCCCTGCATCTGCAGAGTGATGGCTTGTATCTGGGCCGGAGTCAGTTGAATCTGATCAGAACAAGGATGACGTCAGTCAATCAATCTGTCGATCAACTACATGTTCAACTACGTGTTCAACTACGCGTTCAACTACGTGTTCAAATACGTGTTCAAATACGTGTTCAACTATGTCCAAGCTACACACCAAGTCCAAGAGATAAGACTAATATCACTAAGTCTAGGATACATTTTATCCTCACTGTGTCTACACATTGGCAGAGATATTTCTTACAGCTAGACATCTTCTTAGCACAAACGTTTTCTGGCTCTCTCAAGACTGGCTCAGATACTTGGCTCAGATCTCTGCAAATCGGCTCCTTACCATGAATGAGGTAATAAATTAAAAGCGTCAAATTAATGCTGCATTTGATATTAAGCACCAGCATACAGTATGTTGTTCAGGTAATACCATCACAAATATCATCGACTCAAGAGATAGCATAGCTGTCTAGAGCAAGACCCCAGCAGACAGATGTACAGAGTCTAGAGAGCAAGACCCCAGCAGACGGACGATCAATATATCCAATAGCTCTCTAAATGGCGCAGCATCAGATAACATTTGCATAATTGTAACTTCCACTCTCAGAATCGACCGCCACTAACCGGTATCTGTTGGATCTCCCCGGAAGGTGTCACAACTTGGGTGTAGACCTGCATGGTCTGAGGCAGAGCCGCGTTAGCCGACGCATTGCTTCCGTGCTGAGTGTTACTCGTTGTGGCCACCGTTGGAGCCGTCTGCAACTGCATCACCTGAGAGTGACCGTCCGAGGACCCCGACTGTGCATACAACACAATATACACATCATTATTCACGAAACTTCACGATTAATTCCGTCGTATAGAAAAAACACTCAATGTCAACTAAAGAAATGAGAGGATCAAAATAATTGACTATAACAGTCATAAAAGAATGTAATTTTTATTATATTACTATATCACTTTCAACAATATATTCTAAATTTTGTTCAGCAACTAATTGAACAGGTTTAATAACTAAGTCTAACTTTTTGCAAAATAAACACTTTTAATAATTGTTAGAAAATGTCAAATCAGAAATGAATAAAGCTAGAAAAAAACAAATGATTAGAGGCCACTACAGCGAGTGTGCAGCTTGAAATTCAGTTCATTGTGATAGGAAATCATTTTATGTAACACTTCAATAGATCAATTCTCCTTTGCAAACCATACAATATGGAAGTCAATATCAAAGGGATTACAATACATGACGTATAACAAAGGTTATCATTCACAGACACATAGAATACCTGAGAGATGAGAGAAGAGACTTGTGCGGCTGAGCTGCCAGTCAGGATCTGAATCGGCTGCTGGATAGTAGCTTTAAGTTAACACAGACAAATAAAGAAACATACAAGCCACAGGTATACACACACGGTAAAAAAAGACACACGAATACGCAAAGAAATACAAAGACTATCAAAGAAACATACATGAAAGCATACATGAAGAATATTGTATGAATTCTTTAATTGTTTTAATGTAAACAACAAGGTATACTATCTATTTGAGATCTATAAGATACTCATGTTACCAGATTTGTTTCTGATTACTGGCATACTAAACAGTT
Source organism: Buchholzia appendiculata (assembly GCA_034694885.1). Lineage (NCBI taxonomy): Eukaryota > Metazoa > Annelida > Clitellata > Enchytraeida > Enchytraeidae > Buchholzia > Buchholzia appendiculata. The sequence continues at coordinate 2,822 of JAQFYQ010002511.1, forward strand.
TCTGCACACAAAACATAATTTTTTATACAATAAATTTAGACAAATCACAGCAAGACCAGTCAGAAATAGAATGGGACCAACCAAAGACGTTCTATTTAGCGGTATACAATACATTCAAATATTGGCATCTCGCCAAGACGGCATCTGTTGTATATATCATAAATTCTGGTACACTTCTTCTGCATAATGAGATGACCCTGCTAACCTTGTTGCACTGTCGGCTGTGCCATCTGGAAGTAGTACTGGACTTGATCAGTGCTCACGACCGTTCTGATCGATCCGTCATCCTGTATCATCACATCACACTGAAATACCACAATCACATCACACACATATCATAATGAACACATCGCATCACACTGACATACCACAATTACATCACATTCATATCATCACAATGATCACATCACATCACACTGACATACCACAATTACATCACATATCATCACAATGATCACATCACATCACACTGACAAACCACAATGACATCACATTCATATCACACAATGAACACATCACATCACAACGCATCCCACTGACATATGACACATCACATCACACTCACATCACAATGCATCACAGCAACATCGCATTAATATAATATTATGACACATCACATCATTCACACGTCACATTCATATTACATCGTACGCACATTATACTTGCTGTGTATTCAACAATTACAAATGCACGAGCACATGAGCATTCAATGCTCCGACCATACGGTACAACTTATCAATGCTAGTTCGGTCCTCGCACAGCAAGTTCTGACTGTAATATATCAATGATACATTAATATCTTAATTATTAATTAATATTAATATTATAATATTAAAATCAAATGGCAATTAATATGATACAATATATTTATTAGAGTATATAGCTCAATGCTTCGACTATGTGGTATAACATCAGTTTGGTCCTCCACTGATGGCTCTGACCTTCACGACTACTTCAAGGTCTCTCAAGTCTATTATTCTTCTTAAGCGTCATTTCTACAATGCTAGCAAGCTCTTAGCATTAAATCTTTGTTTTCTGTGAAATTTAAATATATTAAGTTAATTATAGTTTAATCCTAACAAGACTTTGTATCAATTAATTAATTCAGCACACAGACGCACGAGTGATCCTACTGACCGATCGCTTCGCAGGTCGTATTTCCTCGCGCGGAACGATGTCGATGAGGAAGTCAAACTGGTCGTACTTGGAGATAGCCATTGCTATGTCGTTTCTCTGAACAATTACACACAACAACATGCATTCAGCGAAACTTCATTCAAACCAACCTGCAGCATTTCTCAATGTTTACACACTGCACAACACCCTACAGTAATACATGTTTCATGATGTGTATTAGATTCATTGAGGAACGAATACAGCCAACTCGAAATCAATGTTTTTTAATGTATAATGTGCATTGAACATCCAATGAACACTGCACACATAATCTGTAAATCAAACTGCATTAATTACAATACCTTTCATTTACCCGGTCTCCAAATAATCATTTGAACACTAAAACACAATGAAACAACATATCAGTAATTCACTGAAAGTATGCACGACGGCAGAAGAAGAAAACAAAGAGATGTGCAGGCTACTGCATTGCAGCATGCACCTGCACGGTGCGGGGCACACGCACCTGTAACGTGCGTCGTTTGTTGTCCTCAGCGTGCACCCATGCGCGCAACGTGAGCTCACTGATGAAGTACTCGGCGGCCTTTGCGAACAGAGCCGGAGCCTCTGCACTGATCATCTGACATCAACATATCACACACACACACACTGTCACCACTTATACACAATTAAACCATCAAAAAGCACAACATTCATGCAGTGATCCAATTAATCATCATCGACCAGAATCGCGCCAATGTAAATTAACAACTACAGTTAACAGCAACTACGTTCGCTGTTAACAAGGGTTCAAGATAGGGTTCATAAGGTCCAAGGTAGGGTGGTTCAAAGTAACAATGTTCAAAATAACTACGTACGGTACTATAACTGCGCCTGAGCAGGTCTCCGATACCAAGAGTCCGTACTCTTGGAGAGACCTGCTGCGCCAGTCCCAAGTCTGGGAAGGGACCTTCAGGACCTCTAGTAGAGGTCCTGAAGGAGGAGGGGAAGACGCTAATCATCTTCGATATGAAAAAGCGTCTATAAACCCCAACAACACACTATGTACACTAAGTACTATGTTCAGTTCACTTTTAGAAAGAACTCTTCTAAAGTCACTAGCTTGGGTATTTTGTAAGCTTAGCAAATTTTCAAAGATCTGTATACAAGAACAAATAATTTTCCTTGTTCAAACACAAAACATTGAGATAAAGGAAGACTATAATACATGGATGACACGCATTCAGAGTACACGTTCTTCATCCACCACATACCAGAACATCCCAAACATCAGAATGATTTTAAAATAATTATACGAGAGAGTTAGTACGCCTACCTTAACATCTTCATCTAATTTCATAATCTTTTTAATCCGTGCTAACGGCAGTTCTTGGGTCTTGAAATCATTCTACAACATCAGATGAATTACATCACACATCATCAATAATCACACATAATCACAATCATACACAATCACTATCACACATAATCACTATCACACACAATCACTATCGCACACAATCACTATCACTGCATAATCACTATCATATACACAATCACTATCATACGCAATCACTATCATACGCAATCACTATCATATACACAATCACTATCACACACAATCACTATCACTGCATAATCACATACAATCACTATCATATGTAATCACTATCACGGCATAATCACACACAATCTCTATCATTCCATATCTTTATAATAGTGTTGCCTTCAATTCATTAACACAGATTACAGACAAATTACTTCTTCAGAACCGAACTACTTAGAAGATGTGTGAATGTCAACAGTTTAAGTTCCTCCTCTACACGCGTGACAAGGAGAGTGCTGTGATACCGCGCTCGGTATGAGGAAACGTATCAGACAGTAAAACTTAGTTTCACTAAATACGAAACAGCAGATTACGATAGTAATAATTAAACATCTAACTTGTCCTGACAGCAAAGCTTAAAACAGCTGTTGGATCATGACGCGTACGCTCAATGTCTAATATCTAGTGAGGTTATGTACCAGTAACATGCTTGATATTGAAAGATTAGTGTAACAATCATACTAAAATCATAGAGTATTTTATTACAACATCTCTTTAAATTTCATTTACAAACGAAAAGTGATCAATAATCTGTACAGTTTTTCGACTAATTAAATCCATTCCAAAACCACATTACAATATTAATACATATAATGCAAAATAATTTAAAAAAAACAAGAGAAGTCACGATGAGGCTGCAGTAACGACACTCAACAATATCAACTGTAAAATATATCAATACATTTAACCATGACGCTCTTCCCTCCAAATCTCAAAAAAGGTTCCTTACCATTTTGTTCACATCCTCCATTGCGTTCCCCCAGAAGCTGTTCAGCATAATCTGAGACTCGGTCGGCGCTAAACTACCGCCGACCGTAATAATTGGCTCCAGCACGGACATGGCAGTAACGAACCTGCTGCTTAAATCATATATAGAACATTAAACATCAGTGCAACTGTTACTGTATTACAGCTTGTTAGAATTTTACCGATTGATGGTTCCCAATTTCCAGTACCGGATTAACACCAAATTTGGCTATGTTAACTACACCATTTTCTATCCATGGTTTACAAAAAGGTGACAGGACTATTCGTTCCCAAGACTTTTCGTTCCCGGGAATGAAAAGTCTCAATGAGGACTATTCGTTCCCAGGACGATTCGTTCCCAAGACTTTTCGCTCTCAAGACGTTTTGTTCTCAGGACTATTCGTTCTCAGGACTTCTCGTTCTCAGTATTTAATTTATAAAATTAAATACTGAGAATTAAAATTCTTAGCCTACATATATGTATGTATGTGTGTGTGTATGTATGTAAGATGCACTTCTAATGAACCATGAGTTGTTAAGGTAGAAACCCCACAAAATCGTAAGTGCGGTATATTTGTAAAATTATGCTTGGATACAGACAAGAATCCACGAAGATGTTTATCTTCGTGGGTCTGTGTAGATCTGTATCTTTATCTGTGTCCATTTTTTAAATTAAATACCGAGAACGAAAAGTCTTGAGATAGCGAATAGTCCTGGGAACGAAACGTCTTGGGAGTGAAAAGTCTCGGGAACGAATCGACCTGGGAACGAATAGTCCTCATTGAGACTATTCGTTCCCGGGAACGATTAGTCTTGCATTCAACAAAAATGTGCTCTGTAGCTCTTACTGTTTTCAAGATGTAGGGTAAGGGCAACAATTAATAAGTTACGTTACTTTCATGCAATAACTAAAATCTTTAAAATTGAATATCTCGAAAACGGTAACAACCATAGTCCCATAGAGCCAATTTTGTACGATAGATAGGAACTACAGTGCAAACTATTAACGCAAAGTATTGGAGTAAACTTTTACTTTTAATGAACATTGTATATGAACTAGTCTTTGCAGTGTATGTGATGTTTATTTAGTGTATTTGATGTAAAATTGTTAAGGTTTGTGCTTGTTCTGCAACATGCGTTAATTTATAAGGTTTATAATTGGTTGTATACTTTTGTGAAAAGTTTTGGTTGTATACTTTTACTTTTAATGAACATTGTATATGAAGATTATGAACTAGTCTTGATAGTGTATCTCTCTGACGTGTTAGATAATAATAATAGTGCTGTGTGTAAACAGTGAGTCATTAAGGGTTTCATACGAGCTTCTCTCGGTCGAACGTTTACGGGTCTCAATTTAAATTTTTTAAAATAGATTTCGTAGTTGGTTAGTTTTTCTCGTTCTCTCTATAAATCTCTCCATGATTCTGTATCTTTGTCTCTTGCACATGTTACTGTATCTGGCTGTTTGTTTATCTGTCTACCTACCTGCCTGTCAGTCTCAGTCTCTATTTGTCTATGTGTCTGTCTGTTTGTATATCTGTCTCTCTCTCCCTCTCTCTCCCTCTCTCTCTCTCTCTCTCTCTCTCTCTCTCTCACATACACACACACAAACACACACACACACACACGTACACACAGGCACACTTTTGATAAATGGAAATGTTACCGTCTTCTTTGACATAATTGAATTGTTATTAAGGATGAACTTTTTACATTGAGCGTTTGTATTCAACTGATTATAAATGTTGACAGGATAATGTATTTTAAATGGTATCTAGATTGATATTAATGAATGTAGACGTAGGGATACTTTATATATTGCATCTAAGATGTCAAGTGACTCAGACAGTGGCTGCATAATAGTCTTGCTAATCAGAGCTGTTAAACCTATAGCTATCTGTAAAGTAAAAACAGCAATTTATTGAAATAAAATGCTCATTCAAGTACTTAGAATAGCGCACTGGGACTTAAAAGAAAACAAGTGAAAAGTAGATCAAAACTAATAATGTAGATTATTATTTTGCAAACTGCAACAGCGTTCTGACTTTGTAGACATTTTTGTGTAGATTGTGTATGATGATTAAATAGTTGACTCCCAAATTTCTCCACGTTACAGTCAAATTGATGACAGCGCACGAGAAGCAGGCATTCCACTGTATCCGTATTAATCTTTTACCAGCATTCATTATTTTTAGCAACAATTTATGCTTACTGTTTTCTTCATTCTATTATAAGTTTGTCTGTAAAACCTACCAGCTGGAAATTTGTTAAGTCACAGTCTTAGCATTTCACTTTGACTATTAAGTTAACTAAGAAGTTATAGGATCAGTTATGAAAGTCAATAATTATGCTTTATATAACAATTTATACAGAGAGACTAACGTGCAACGTATCGGCTTATAATGTACAGCTTCAGCTGATCACGGCAAATATGTATCAAATGCTTATTGATACAAAATGTAATGTGAGGACGAAAAATTAAAAAGATTAAGTTTATCATTACCCAGTTAACCTTATACTGTTGAAGGGCACGTCATCAGCCACATAGATTATACACATCGCTTCATTCAAATACTACGTCAATGAGATCTAACGTTTGCTTCTTTCATATAATATGTAATGTCAATGATGATGAATACCGTCCGTTCTATTCTATACTTCTCTCCTTTAATTGCAGCTAATTTATTAACAAAATGCGTGAGAACGTCGTCATTGTGCGGCGACTGTATTGCTAAAAGCATAGCGCGGTATACAATTCTGACAATATTACAGTGCGCGCGTACAAAAAAAATCATCTGCAGCGTTTGTAATTTTTGAATAGTGCGGCATCGCTTGGAGTGTTCGAGGTGAGACACGTTTGCCTATGATACTTCATTAGGTTTATACGTGAGACGTCTGCACAATTGAACGAAGAGAAAGAAGAAAAACTGGCGCTCATGGCGATGATTTGTATCATAAATATTCTGACAGGGTTTTTGTCGCTGTCGTGATTTCTGAATCTTGACGCTTTTAAGTGTGTGTGGACGAGATACGGCAGATTTACAGTGCGACTTGCGTGCGATATTGTACAGTCTGGAACGATTTGTAAATCATCTCGACCAAGCTGAGATTCTTTGCTATAATGGTTTCAATGTAGCGGACGAATTTGACGAGCGAATCATTCGTTTTTTGCAAACTGTCAGATTAATTTGTGTGATAAAGAAGATTTACTTGTAGACGAGCGGCGTGTATGAAATGTTGCGCAGTTTATCGTCATAAAACTTCTACAATAATGCTCTGCAAAATGTCAGCAATCTTAAGATGAAAATAGAGGACAGTAACTTAGCGTGGGGGAGGGTGATACGTTATCATGTGAATATCAGTAGATTTCGTTGCCATGCAAGGCTTGGTCACTGAAAATCTTTTTTGCAGTTTAAATGTTGTTTAATTGAATGGTTCTGTATCCAAAATGTATTCAAGATTGTTATATTCGTTGACCTAGACGTAATCACCATAGTCACTGTTAGTCTGTTAATGTCTAAACTATGTGGGAATTTAATACTGTATTTGATTTTCTGTATGAATCTAAGCAGCAATTCAGAGTCTTTGTTCCATGAAGGTGTCAGCTGTTGAAGCAAAATGTAATATCCTGTCTACAGTTCCCTGGCTTCCTTCACTCTGAACTTGTCTAAGCGGTTTATGAAGGAAGACCTGTTGTATTACTACCATGTAAGACTTCCTTTGTAACCTGTCATTTGCGAGCGTCAGTATGACTAGAACTTACCTGAGAGTGAAGAAGAAATGCACGAAGTCAGCTAGAGGTGTGAGGAAGCCCCGCAGGGTCGGCGGGGGCAGACATGGCCCCGAAGGCCCACTGGGCAGACCGTACTCCTAGGTACAGAATCACCACTTATGCACACTGAAAGACTAGTCTGATGCGAATCGTCATCTGGCGTCTCGTGTGACCTGTCATTATCGCTGCTGGGTCTGAATTCGCCCTCGACTCTAATTTCTTCAAGTATTATATTGGTCTGCATGGGGTTCGGGTTAATTTGAGTTGAGATTCTAAAATAGAATTATTGATAACGACCATGGCAAGACAGCAGGCGTCGTGAATATTAGCTGCAATATATATAGAAGAGATCCAAATTCTATTAAACATGTTCACACAGATATTAGATTTATTTGATGACATTTTAGTTTTATTGATTCTGAAAATGACTAGAATTAAAGAAGCAGATTTAAAGGTTTATTTACGGTTGGATGTTATGGTTATGTATTTAGCTATATGGACATATTGATAGCTAGTTAGATATAAGGTTCATAGTATGGTATTATGATTATAGTTTGATATATAATATTATTTTCTCTAGATCTATGATTATAAAGCACCAGTATATGGATTATATTGCTAGAGCTCAGCTTTGGCTTAAATCACTGCGCCATTATCGTCCTCAAGCATGTTACTTTATCGTTCAGACTGAAATTATCCAAGCTGGCACTAAGGCTAATTACCACGGGTTGGAAGCTAACAGAAGGTTCTAATCTGTAATTAGAAGGGAATTCAAGACAATAACATTCACTATGATTAAAGCCTGGCTGCAGAGAAAACTAATGCATATGACATTTTAGATTCTGACTTTAGCACTGTTAGCAATCTCACTATGCCATGGATTAGCAGTAGCAGTCTCACTATGCCATGGATTAGCAGTAGCAGTCTCACTATGCCATGGATTAGCAGCAGCAGTCTCACTATGCCATGGATTAGCAGTAGCAGTCTCACTATGCCATGGATTAGCGGTCTTCATTATGCCATGGATTAGCAGTCTCACTATGCAGTGTTTACGCTTTATTAAACTGTAGACAAATGATTTGAACAGCTGCCACAACGCACTTAAATCCCCGTGATACAGCCACACTGCAGAACACATGCATTGTAATTAGAAAGTTTAATCTTGATCTTCAGACGCCAAGCAGAACGAATTCAACCATTATCTTACATTCTCTCTCTCAGCGACGACTTGTCTGTCCATCTATTTGCTGTGTGCTGCCTCTGTGGGCAACGCCTTGACGTGATGACATCTCGCGTTGTCTACTCATGTCATAGACACCTCGATACTCAGCCGAGGACAACGACAAGTGTTGACAGCTGAATGGACTGGGACGTTGACAGCAGAAATTACATGATTAAAAAGTATCCGATGACTGTCTCAACCACGGAGCGTACTGTCTCTGGTGCATGGGTAGCCCAGCTCTGAAGACTAATGTAATTTCATCCATCGTCTGCTTGAGCTCGGATGGATAATTCGTTCTCTCTCTCTCTCTCTCTCTCTCTCTCTC
>JAQFYQ010002512.1:0-11609 GCA_034694885.1 Buchholzia appendiculata
TTGTGCATATTTTCAAAAAATTGAATGTCAATGGTTTAAAAGTTAAAATATTATGAGTTTAGCGTTTCATTTATTTATATGTACAATCTTGCCCTGATGCCGGTGCACATTGAATCCTGTTAATAGCACATTTTATTTTTGTTTTTTTTTTAAAATTCTCACAGAGGATTTAATTTCAATATCAGAGAGGCTGTATGATACTGAAAACAATATAACACTATGAACAAATTTAAGAAATTTTAACAAAATCTCTCATGCAATCGTAGATACTAAAATCTGATACTTATAAGTTCATCCCAAATTGTAGTTTAGTTTGTAGCATTACTTACCACGTCTCATGCATTTCCATTACAACGATGCACATGGCTGGATTCTTAGTTATCTAGAGTTTGTCACGCGGTATATATAGGAAGATACAGAGGCTGACATGACGCTATTGATCTGATGACGCCGCACGTGACCTGACGCGCGCGGGAAAGTTCACACGTCCTGACGCTCAGCGTCTTTCGCAGCTGGGACTAACTTCGGTTCTCGTGCAGGATCTTGTAGATACTGTCCTTCGAGGATCCTCGGGGATAGAATTTGATGTCCTTGGCCTTGGCCTTGGATCCCAAGTCCTTGGCCTTGACCATAGCCGAAAACTACAGTCCTTGACCTTGGCCTCGACGAGGTCAAAGTCAAGGACAATATAAACATTCGGAAAGTTGTATAAGCATTAAATCCAACATTAATTTTGTAATGAATTTTGATCAAATTAAACTAGTAATTTAAATTAATAACATCTGTGAACGTTATGTTGGAGAATCTTACTTTAAGTGTCAGTTCCTTTTCTAGCTGTTTAAACAAATGACAATGAAAGCTCGTCAATTTAAGTGTTCAAATTGTCCTTCAGTAAACATATTTCTATTTGACTTAAATTCGATATTTAACGAACAGTTAATGACTATATTATATTATGCCAGTCATCTTTCAGCTTTTAATCCACTTCCATCGAATTGATTCTAACAAACATGTACAGTAGGCCTAACTGTAATAAGTTAATTTTTGTTGATGCATGTGTACAAAATCTCCTTTAATTGCGCCACGTGTGCTGTGACACAGACTTTCTGAGAAGCGTTCAGAAACGTTCAGAAACGTTCTGAGCTCGTGGAATGCGGCTGAATCAATTGAATGGGTCAAAGTAATTTTCCAGTCATGGCAATTATTTTAAAAATCTTGGAGTGGTAAAATTGGATACGCCTCTCTAGGCGGTTTTACGCTTGGCAATCGCATTTCTCAGCATGAAAATTATAATAATTATAATTTTTATAGTCCAATTATTGGACTACATTTGTGCGATGTAAAATTTGTTCACAACATGAATGCTCCTGAGTTTGGATTTCAAATATTTGCTAAAGTGAAGTTTTCCTCCGTCTCGAGACAATTGTCCATCCTTTATTTCCACCCTTAACCGAATCATCAGTGGCCAAGAATGGTCATTCGAAATTTCGAAGCGTAGCCTACATATTATCAAATTGTATAATTCAAAGCAACTGTGATTTGAACAATGTGCGGAATGAAGAATTGTGACTGTTCAAGACTATTAATGCATTATTTAATGTCAATGTATTAAGTGTAATTTTGTACCATATATCCGATCAGTACTTAGCATTGAATTTAGAAGTCATTCTGCACGACTCTCTTGTAGCTGAAGTGTTCAGTGCAGCATTTAATGGGGAGTATACGGGTTCGAACTCTCTGAAATGATAATGTTTCTTAAACTGGTCCTTGCTTTGGTCGCTGCCACACTTTCTCTCCCAAAAAATTCGGTAAATTCCTCGAATGGAAACTATAAATTGTTTTAATAAAATGTTGAAAAGGTCGTTGAAAATTTTGGAGCGGCAAAACGCCCTTCAAAAATATATATTTGTTACGGGCTTCAATGGAAATGCTCATTCACTGGAGTGCATCGACTGCATTCTTTGCTCTGCACCAGAAGCACCCTCTAAATATTATTTCAATTTTTGAACTATTTAAATAATATTACCGACAATTTTTGGCGCCAATAATCTGCTTTTTGTTACACGCAAAAGAGCCCATCGATATCTAAAGTGTATCTATATCGACGGTGTGTGTGTGCGCGCGCGCGTGTGTGTGTGTGCGTGTGTGCGTGTGTGTGTGTGCGCGCGCGCGTGTGTGTGTGTGGCGTCGGTGGAACATTGGAGGTCACCAGGTATTTGATCAAAGAAGACAAACATTTTATTGATATTACCATTAAGCGTGATCATAATTTGCATGCGCGTGTTAATTGAAACAATTCATTCGTAATTATTGCACGACCATTGTTTTATAATAACGAGGGAGATCTAAACACGATTGTGTTGTACATATGCGCAAAGTTTGTACAAATAAATGAAGAGAATGAACAAATATGGACTAATTTTTTTCAGCAAAAACCATTCTTTCGAACAGAGCATTCGTGTGTTCGAGTTTGATTCGAGCCTGTAAGGAAATTTCTGCAATTATAGCTGCTGCTCTTCGCGCCTTAGAGCCATGATCATACTTAGATACAATTAGCATACAGCGCCGTAATTAGAGCTAGCCTGCTCAATATGTGAGTACTCGTGTAGTAAACGCGTGAGTTTAGACTCCGAGTCGGAACACATCACATAGACGCGTCAAACGAGCACGTAGCGTAAACTGCTGAGTAATTCAAGTTGATCAATTCGACAGTGTCTTACAAAAGCTATATTTCACTATTTGTTTTGTAACAATATTCAGCAGATAACACAGAGTTAAAGCAGATTACTTCCACTAACACAGGCGAATTATTTTTGATTGCATTAGGGGAGCATACATTTTCATTATATGTTTCAGTGCTTGGGGAAAGAGATAAATTGTTGTTTTGTACGTATGGATCAAGCGGAACCAATTTTAAATTGTTCCATACAATATGCATAATATTTCTTTGACCTGGTCTTCATAAACTCCGTCCAAGCTCACAATGTTCCCTCAATAATGCGGGTCTATTATTACATTATTATTTGACTGGACCTTTGGAAATTAAAGTCCTCGAAATATGCCAGCAAGTTTGCAGTACAAAAAACTGCTGTGATGATCTATGATTTCAAAGAGAGTTTTAGCTACGCAGTCAAAGGCAATGTGCGTCACTTGCAGCGCCGAACAGATCTGTGACGCAAAAATGTCAGCACGATTGACGTCACGAATGGCGTCACGACTGGCGTCACGTAGCAAAATCTTCCAGGCAGCCATCTGTATACTGAAAGTCGATCAGTTGTTTCGATCTATAATTCACGTTAGGCTTTGATATCGGTTTGATTCCGATCGAGCGCTAATTAGTCTGAGAATGACGGTAACGGTTGTCGTGCGTGCCACCGGCTTAATTGCTGACGCACAAGTTTTCAATCAGCGTCGGGAACAGCTGAGACTTTCGAGGCAATAAAACAAATATCGATTAATTTAACGAAACTTCTTAAGACAAAAAGAGCGGAAAAGAAATACATGTAACAAATCTTGAGGTTTGCATGTCGTTAAATTGTCCAAAATTTTGATTGTTTGAACTTGTTTGCGTATACTTCTAAAATTAGTAAACCGTTGTCACACCCGCTTTCAATTTCGAAACTCAACATCATCTAAAAAAGAATATAATTTCTAAGCATTACAAGTACAAATTTGAATGATTAAAATAAAACCTTTAAATACGATAGATTTACGATACAGGTACTAAGCTCATGCGTATATATTAGCAGCTCATTATATCAAAGTAGTACTCGGACAATATCTATTGAAGCAGACTCAATTTAGTTGAACGGCTACGTCGGCTAGACCTTTTACCCGGGTCTCAATCCAACAGACAAAGTAATTTGTGTATATCCGGCCCGTCGTTAAGAGTTTAGTCGAAAATTCTGGTTTTTAGAACGAGTTCTCCAACAAGTTTGTTGACTTGCATATGACTTAAATTCGACTTTGGGCCTTAAAATGTTCTCACTTTCCGAAGTCCAAATTAACACCACTCTGCAGGTCTAAAAATTCTCGACTTGCTGCAACTAGCAGCAAATTATGCAATCTGTTCATATTTATAACATTAACAAATATTTTCCTAATAAATAAATTCCTTTTGGCTCCAAAATTCTATTGGTTTAAAACGGCTATCAAATTTTTCATAGATCAGCATTGTATTTTGGCGGCTGCCAAGAGCTGCTGCTTGTCGCGTCGGTGGCTAGGGGCAGGATTCGGAAGCGGGTGTACCGGATCAGCGGATCTATTTATATCACTTAATCCATCTTGCGAACAATCTTGTCATTATTGAACCATAAGTTTTATGATCCAATATGCAACCGTCCCTCCCCACTTTATCAACCACACCCATCATTGTCCTCCAACAAATCATAACTAATTTCCCCGCGTCCCCCGTTACAACCCTCTGTTCATCAAATTATATCATCACTGCAGGCTGACTAGTAGCTCTACAATTATGGCTTTTGATTTATTGAACGATTAATCGTATACATTGTTATCCAACGTTAAATTGACTCCAATGCAAGTCCATGCTAAGCCGAACCTCGTTAACACTAGGTGTCGCCAAGTGCATCGACGCGATGTGGAGCGATGGATGGATGAAGAAATGGATGGATGGAGTGCGGGAGTGAGGGAGAGAGGGTTGACGTCTGATCAAATAAAACTCTATCCGGGTAAAGCAGAGATAATTAAGTTTTCCTCAGCTCATCTGCAGCCCTTCGTATATGGTCACGAGATATGATCTGTATTGGGTCATCAAGTCCTTCTTTTGTCCGTCACCTTGGGTCCTAGACCTTAGACCTCTATAGCTCTAGACCTCTAGACCTTTCGCCCGTCACCTTGGGTCCTAGACCTTAGATCTCTATAGCTCTAGACCTCTAGATCTTTCATCCGTCACCTTGGGTTCATGACCTTGAAGTCATGACTTCATTGGGTTCTTGACCGTGAAGCTCATGCTGCGGTAACAGAGACGTACATAAAGCATTAGCATGTACACTGTAACTAATATAATTTAGGCAGCTCAATCAAATATCTGACAAGCTTGTATCCTTCAGGGATCAATCATAATTAAGATCCTGATTCTATGTATTTGTCTTTCAATCTACGTCATGACTATACAAGCAATGACCATTGTGGAATGTGGATACCTGACAAATTTAATTATGCATTTCTCAACTGATGGATATTGAATATTTTATGTGAATTCTTTTGGGATTTGACTTGTCATTTTAGAGTACACCGGTGTGTAACTAATTACTCGCGGTTATGGGGAGATATTTTCTACAGATTTATGTTTACCACGATGATGAGAAGTCATGCCTCAACTTTACCCGGACGGTATCGATGCGCTTTGCATTACCGCGGTAATGCATCTGCTATTTACTGTGACACCACATTAATGTTACTGGATTTAATATTACAACAGTGATCAATAATTGTAAACAAAAGCGTAGATAGGTATTCAAAAGATTAACTGTCAAAATCAAGTCAAAATGCTTTTCGTTTTATCCCAGAAGTTCATTAATCTTACAATGCATGAAAACGTGTTTTATCAAGTTGCTCTGCTGGCGATTGGGGGGGGGGGGATGTGAACTCGAGACCGAGTCAGAAATCTCGAGACCGAGATAGTGGACTTCGAGGCTGAGGAAGTCAACTTGCTTTGTGACTGAAATTGAGGCGAGGCCTGAGAATTGCTTAAGAATTGTCTTGAGGATTGCTTGAGAATTGCTTGAGGATTGTCTTGAGGAGAGGTAGTCATAGAAGCTGCCTTGAGGTTCGTGAGGCAGTGGTCTAGAAGCTTCCACGAAGGTAGCCAGTGCTCGAGGTTTACCTTGAAGGACAGGAAGTGCTCGAAGTTGCCTTGAGGAGAGGCAGTGCTCGAGACTTCCTTGCCTGCTGTGTTTGCAAGAAGAAATTAAACTACTACTACTGCTTTGAGGAGAGGCAGTGCTCGAGGTTGCACATCGCGATACAGAGAGAATCAAGATGTCGACAAAGACTAACACATTTATGATTGTACAAGTTACCGTCATCAAAATCAAGATAAAAAACGTGGTTTCGCACAGTTTCTCACCTGCGGCGCCACAATACCCTGTCGCGTGATTTAATTATTCTGCTGTTTGACTAAAGAACAAGATCGCTCGGCCTCCTTAATAGTTCAATGAAAACTAAAGATAGGTCTAAATGGCCTGGCTAAATTAGGATCCTCAAATACAATTCAATCGATTCATGATGAATCGTTTGTTAACGCTAGGATCTCGTTACAAGGCGCTATTTATCTTCTGAACAGACGAACTGATTTCCGATTTCTACTGAAAAAGTTTCTGATCCTCTGTCCGTGGGCGGACTAGTACAGAGTCAACAAAGAACGCAATGGGAAGTCAGGTGAGGCAAATAGATCCAGATGTCGTTTGGCAGCAAAATAAGATTTAATAGATTGAATATAAAAACGTCGTAAAAGTTTAAAACTTCCAGAAGTTTCTATAGCCAAGAAATACCAGTGTAGTCTATGGCGGTGATTAAAGTGGGAAATTTCTGGGAGTGTTAAACGCAAAATTATTGTGTGTGTAACCTGCGATTGTGAAATAATTATACATTGATATCATCATGTCAATATAACAAGGAACATTAATGCTATATATCTTCATCTATACGATACTGACCTGTCCACGATGAGGACCATGCGAGAATTTGCTAACGTAAAGTTAAGTGTCTTATTGCATTATTGCTGATATGTAGTAACTCAGGCAGTAAGCACTGGCTCTTGAGCTAAGGGTCGCGGTTTAATTCCCGGGTCATAACAGCTGCTGTGATACTGCACTATCGATTATTACGAATCGGACAACTACTGTATGTTCACGCTCTGCCGCTCTGACTATAGCCTTAAAGACAGGTAGTAAACTGCCATGTACACACTGTCCCCGGTTACGTAAACCTTTCACTGAGTCAGATTGCAGGACTGCAGCACGATATAAACGCCCGGGAATCATTACATATCAAAGACGTCAAATACACTTTTCTTTAAATAACACCAAGAAGCTGACAAGGGCGTTTGAACCTCGGATTGACATCATTATCAGGCACGTATTGGAAATGTACTGGAAATGCTGCAGAACCGATTGCTTGTGTATAGTAATGTAACGTTTAGCAGTTGGCGGTAATAATGTGTCGCCGATGTGGCCTTGATATCAACCAGTTAAACCAGTTTATAATAGGAGGGGGCCCGGCCACACAGATTACTGACGACCGGGGTGGTGGAGAGGTATCGGAGGTCCAACAATTTCTGACGAGTGCGGGTGCGGGACGGTACAAAAATTAAAATGACAAGAACCACTGAAATTAGAAGGGGCTCAGGGTGAGGAAGTGGCTCCAATTTTATAATTTCATTATGCATGTGTCCATTCAAAGCTGACCCCATTATTTTGACCACTGCCGAATGCCGATGGTATACATTTCTATACGCTATGATTACGAAAACAAGCTGCAGGCCTACTGATTCAAAGTAATTATGATTTCGATTGTATTGATCTTTGCACGCGCTAGATTAGACAAAAAGTTTGCGTTACTAAAGCCAATAACGTCATTGAAGTATGTTTATAGCTCAGTTAAGATTCTGAAGGACATTTTTAAGGACATTATTTTTTGTAAGGAATCGCTTTAAGATTTTCTTACGAAAGGTTTTAATTGCTTTTGCCTTACAATGACTATACCATTGCTAACATGCACAGCCAATGATAATAAGCTATTTTTGTGGTTATACTACATAAGAGCAAGAAGCATATCTATTGTGCTATAATATTTGTTCTTGACATTCTGTAGTGATAGCTATCAAATAAGAGTATTAAATAAGAGTATAAGAGTAGCGCTGCAAAAAAATCCGTTTTTTAAATTTAGCTTTTAAAAATTGTAAATTTGTATTAAAAAAAACACAAATTTCATTATTCGGCAATGTATCATTAACGAAGTAATCAGTGAATTAATGAATAATTTTTGCAAATTGAATTTTAGATGTATAGGACTAATCATAGCAAGATTATTTCAGTAGTATTACGATCAGTTGATAAATTGAGAAATTTCAACTCATAAATTACGCATGGAGTGTTGGGGACGTTCACTTCTTTTGATTTGTACTATTTAAAGCACTATACACTTAATTCACAGCCCAGCATGGGGTTGGGGATAATATATGGGGTGTCGATCGCAGCTGCACACCTGAGTCAGACATCATCTGCACCGCACAGCTGGGATGATCCAAATGACCTTTTTGACCTGTTGGGTGAACGGTGAACATCAAGACGTAATGGCGCTCCTCAGATTATAAATTTGTTCTTTGCTTTCTCGACTAAAGCCTGCTTCCAAAACAAAATCCGCCTGTGATCATTCCTAAAAATTATACTCAATTGATTACATTTAGTATAATATTCTATGAGATAATGGTGACTTATTTGTTTGTAAGTGAAGTCTAATTATGAGTCTAAGATTAGCTTTATCGCACATATAATTTCTGTCAATTAAGCTTGACTGGATTCCTATCACTTAAGAATTAGGCTTGATTGGAAGCGCATATTGCTGAGAATGTTACTGTTGCCTCACGTATAGGTTTGCTAGTCATTCTGTTATAGTGAAGTACAACCAACAATAACCCTAAAGAACTCAAGGGAACCAATAAAACAGAGCATAATGTAATAGATAACAATTTTCAAGTTACAGCAAACAGTTAGGAATTAGTTACATCACTGAATTTTAATTATTATTTAAATTCAATATTATTTTGGTTTTAATTACTCTTTAGTTTATTAATCTATTTAGACCCATTTCTGCCAAACTCAATCAAAAAAAGAATATAGGCCCTAGTTGAGCAAGTTAATCTACTGAATTGAAGCCTTAAGTGAATTCAGTCCTGTGAAGTTTTATCACCACAAATGAAACATTCTAAATCATCTTATCAGCTCAAAACAGAATACCTCTAATGTTCGGTTGATAATTAATCGTTGTTCAGTTCAAATAGGAGACTATATTTCAGGTATCTTAATAACGGAGAGATCAGTTAATTTAACAGATTATTTTGCATGGTGCTTATTATGTAATAGAATTAGCGCGAATTGTTTGTGTAAGCACTGTATAAAGATCGTCAAGTAATCCGCCTAGCGCAATGGACGAAGCCAATAGCGCTCCCGCGGCAGAGGCAACTCCCGCGCCTACGAAGAATGTCCGCTCGTCTTCCTTTCGCAAATCATCAATCCAACAACCCAAACCCGAAACAACTTCAGGTGGAGGCAAAGAAGACAGTGAGCGAGCTACTGTAGACAGCGGCGACAAGGATCCTCTCGTGAGCGAGGGACTCCTACAGGAGAGGAAGGGATCGAGAATGAGTTTCTCTCAGAAGTTCCGTGATTTCCTCACTCGTGGCAAGTCTCGCGAACTCCGCCCGTCTACCATCATCTCTGCTGGGCTTCCATCAGTCGACGAGAACCGGGCAGATGAGGATCCACACAACGAAAAGCTGGACCAACCGAAGACACCTCTCCAATCATGGGAAAAGGTCCAGATCTCGAAACATTCGCTGTCGGATTCGGAGGATTCTCTGCCCGTGTCGCAGCGCGGTGCTTTAAAGAGCGTCGGCGCGACAGGAGAGGCGACTGTGCAGTACACCGGGCCGGAGCGGGCGTCACGGTCCCAGGCAAGGCGGTATATCGACGGTAAATACCATTCCTCGTACCTGTCGAACGAGAGGGAGTACTACGTCGACATCTCTCTGGGATTGAGTACGCTGCTCGCAATGGGCATCGCATACGATCTCGTCGCCATATTCATCTTCGAGGCGATCGATCTGACGACTCAGAAATTTTCCGCCATGCTAATGGTTAGCATTAAAGTATAATGTCTTGCATAATGTAACGTCAAATTCTGCTTCGCTATTTGTTGCTATTAAAATCTACATGTACAATAGTTCTGTAATACAATTTGATATTATTCAATCTATTTCTATACCCGCATTCTCAAAATACATTTTGTGGCGTTCCTCAAGGTACCATTCTGGGTCCGTTGCTATTCCTGATTTATTTTAATGACATTAACAAAGCTACTAAAATTGGAAAAATTCGACTGTTTGCAGATGATTCTAATATATTTGTAATTGCAAAAGATATTATGTCACTTTTTTTGTTAGCCAATGATGTTTTGGTAGAACTTGATAATTGATTTACATGTAACAAGTTAACGGTAAACTTTAGTAAAACTAATTATATGATATATAAACCAAGTGTTAGTACTAATAATGTTATACAGTCTTTGAATCTTAGTGTATGCATTAATAATCAGAAATTGACTAGAGTGACTTCAACTAAATATCTCGGTAGGCTATAATATAGGCCTACGATGAAAATTTAACATGGTGTGATCATATTAATAGCCTAATCAAGAAAGTGAGAAGTCTAGCAGGAATTATGTATGGAAGAAAGCATGTTCTCCCTGCACAATGTAGAAGAAATATATACTTTGCGCTCGTTTACTCGTCACTGGTATATGGCATTGAAGTTTATGGTAATGCAACATTGTCTGTCTTAAATCCATTAACCCTCGCATGCCTAAGGGAGGTGGTTGCAACCCCCCCCCCCCCCGTCAGGTTTTTTAAATATAACTTTTTTCCCTGATTTTATTGCGCCAATCGGCTCCAGGTAGTGTGGCTTATACTTTTGGCCACATAAACCTGCATAAGACATTTTACACCGTGGAGTGCACAGTGCAACGCACAGTGCACGTATGACATGCACTGAGTTATAAGCTTTCATTTTCTCGCGGAGTATTGCCAGCAAAGTTCAACGGTTTTTTGCATTTTGGGCAATCAGTTGCACTAAGCATAAGTAATTCTATATGTATGAATATATCACTGTCTACGTATGCAAGTATGTATATGCATGTATGCATGTATGCATGCACTATATGCATGTACATGTATGTGTGCATCCATTTATGCATCGATGGATGGAAGTGTGTATGAATGCAGAAAGACGTATATTTCAGGATGACTATGGATGGATGGATGCATGCATATCTGCATGCATGCAGTTGTGCATGCTACAAGTACTTTTGCATGCACTCATGCATTTATGTATGCTATGAATATGTGCATGTGATTTGGTAAGCATGCAAATGTTTGTAACTTTTATTTATATTTATATTCGTTTAAATGCATGTGAGTTTTGGAGTCTCCATGCATTTCTATATTTTTTGTTTTATGCATGCATATGTGTATGTATGTATGCATGCATGCATGTATGCATAAGTGTATGTGCATATGGAACAAATATAAATTTCTATGCATGTGCGCTTTTAGAATTCATGAATGACTTGATGAATGTATGAATGGTTGTTAGCATGTATGTCTTTTATGCATATACAGTGTATGTACATGTATTCTTTTATGTATTCATAATTATATTCATAATATTTTATTTATATGTCTTTTATGTATTCATGGTTGAATAAATGTATGCATGTGTGTATGCATGTGTGTATATACGTGTCTGCAGATGAGTGCACATGTTTGTATGTGCACATAAAGTGGTTTGTTGGTGTGTATGCACTATGCA
>JAQFYQ010002513.1:0-11609 GCA_034694885.1 Buchholzia appendiculata
CAGATCAGTCCATTAGTGAAAGTACAAAGAGAGATTCTTCAACTGACTCCTGATGTCATTAAAGAACCAGTTGTTCTGATAAACAAAGCAGGCGTATTTCTACCGCAGCACGTGTCGCAGCAGTGATGAAAGCGTTCTTCAACGTTACCAAAATTACATCACCACAATAGCCACCGTACGTACACAGTCCACTGACACAGGAACTGCGTAGTTCAACCGGTTAGTCAATGCATAACTTCATCGTGTTATTGAGTCATGCATGATGTTAATTAGTTATGCTTTGATAAATGGCCATGTATAATACAGCATTATGTTAAATTAATGAATATTCTCTTAACTGCTTTAAAGTATTTGAAGTCAGCAATTCGTTGCTGTATTCTTTTAGTTTAAAAGTGAATCAACTGATTACAAAATGTTTTTATTTTATGATACACGCTTCCAGTAAAGACTACTCAGAGGTAACCATTAACGACAATTATACGGTGAACAAATAAATCGACTAAGTGACATATTATCTGTTCTTTAAATGCATCAAACCCGCTACGCTGCAGTAATTAGATTTATTCTTTATTGCTCTTAGCGTAATAGAAAATCACTTTAAATCCGAGCACATGATGGGGCGTCAACAAAAGGATAGATAAGATAATAGAACGAGTCAGGGTTGCAGATCAAGTGCAAGTCACGCCCACTTGAGGCTAAAATACAGTTATGATTAGGCTAGTAATACACTGCTCGGACTTCAACCACAATATTCATTAATAACTTTAGATAGCCATTAAGTCAATGGACCTGCTTAGTGTCTTCTCGATAAATCTGAATGTATAATACTCAAGCCTGCCTACTGAATAAAATTGTTTAAGTATCTCAGTCAAAATGGATGTAAACGTGAAAAACAAATGTATTTTTATGTTAGTTCAGCAAAAGGCAGTGTTGACTCGTAGGAATCTATAGATTCTATACTGTAATATCCTTCTGATAAAGCAATGGTACGAGATCTATAATTGTGAATCGGTATTTCATGGAATCGTGAATGGGAGTGTTCAAAATAGAATTCTCCCACCGAGGTCCATCAAAGCACTAGAATTAATACGCAAATGATCTGTTTAGATATTTTGCACATTGCGCGATGATGTTATATTTAACAAATCGCCGATTTATTATCAACAGAATGCGATCTTTAGTCTTCACGCCAGTTTCAATTTCTCACCGCTCCGACGCCGAAAAGTCTTTCCGAAATAACAAACAATACGGAAGTTCCGGACCGCTACACACGTGAAAACGGCGCCCATGCTTACGATGCCCGCCATACTTAGTAAAACATTCAGAAGTATACACACACACATTTATAATCTCTTAGAAATAGCGTCGAGTCTATGACGGGGCAAGGAGGATGAAGAAGAAGAAGGCAAAACCGATTCGAAGCGAAGACGAGTGATTGAGATCCCGAGTCTATTCGTTATCGTTACAATCCCCGAGACTTTCAACGAGTTGAGCCAATAAAAGAAAACAAACACAATTCATTCGCGCATGCGCAAACCGCTACAACCGTCAGTTTGGCCTCGTTCCCTCTCATCCTACCTTGCCACCCCCCCCCCATCCCCGGCTCCCCTGGACTCGACACGGATCCTATCCGGGTCTAACACACCTACAGTGCAAGGGATTGGTGAAAAGTGGAGGAGGGTAAAGGGGAGGGGTGTGTGAAGGAATTACGGGTTTCATATCTCTGGGATTAATGTGCCACGAATTATATAAATTAGTAATTAGTCGTAATATCGTATACAGCTTGAAATCGTGAGTTCACTATTGATTTGTAAAATGTACATAATGAACATATTATTTTTAAAAAATTCATCTACAATTCACAGTTTAAACATGATTTTTCAACTTTGTAAGTAGAACTTCAGTCTGTTATGTCAAAAAGTTTTCATCCAGTTTATCACATATTATCATATAATATTATACACACACAATTCACTTAATAGTTATAAATTTCTCGGTCCATTTCGATATCACATCTTAGTTTTTTATTTTAGCGATTCTCTTTTTCTTACAACGTTTCACCTTTTCTCCATTAAAGCACCTCGCTTGCAAAAAAGAAACACCGTTCCATTGTAATCATATTAGAATGTAATTATTTACTCGCTAGTAATAATTTAACGATTTATACGTCGTTTCACTCCTTCTTTGTGGTGTCCCATTTTACAATCGTGTGTAAGCAGAAAACTGCTGCATTTAAATACAATAAAGAAAACGTGGCACTCAAAAAGTGGCAAACTCAAGAGAGAACATTGAACTATTTATGCACTATTTATCTCACAATTTAGCTTGCTTCTTCCGTTCGCAAATGAGGATTTTAAACTTGCATGAGTCATTGCCCTTCTGAATCATACGTTCTCGGTTTAACTAGCGAAGTGACCGGAAAACTAGAAGACGTCTGTCACTCATCTCAGACATTTCCAATCAAATAAGGTGGAGACCTATTTTAGAATTTGAGCTGCACATAGTATGCTATTTAATGTTGTCTATAATAATAATATTATTGTGGTCCAGTGATTGTGAAATTTCTCCTTCCATCCAACACGGTCTTCACCTCTAGAGTCTGGACTCGTCTAAAGAACTGGTTCAAATCAAATGAATCTGAAGTGAATACTGGATCACTTCCAAGCTTCAGGAATCAGGGGACTCCTTCCCTCACACCACCGGGGAGAATGCGTCCATCCCCTTGCCCCCTCCACCTCAACTCGTCACGTCGATCTGTCTGCCTGTCCGTCTGCGTGTCTGTTTGTCTGCATGTGAGTTTGTGTAAGCGCGAGGAGAGAAAGCATAGATCGTAACAAATAGCAGACGGTGACGAAATGTCGGAGAGGTTTATGGGCAGAAATGTCACGCTCCCGGTGTTGGACTTGGAACAACCGCACTTCATCGACTACGTAGGTGAGAGGTAAAAAGGCGAGAGCAGCGGAAAGGACTCGAGGAAAGGTGAACTATTAAGCAGAATCCAAGCATGAGGATTCAATAAAGAAACATCTCGTTTCTGACAATATATCACTTTATTACCGTTCTATAGAAACCACGCCACACGGAACTGCTTCGCAGCATTTGAATAATAGCAGCCAAGAAAAGGCAGGAATGTGAAGCTAAGAAGAGGCACGGTATGTGTGCGTGTATGTGCGTGTGCACGTGTGAATTATGTGTGAGATATGCTTGTGTATGTGCAGGGCGGGGCGGGGATAAGGTCAGTGTCATGAGAAAGACATGAACTTATTTCCGGTTCCTGCTCCTAAGAAATGGGCGCAGTATACACTTAATAAATTATTATGATTTCACTCACAGTCTGAACCGTCAGCGAGGTCAATGCATACCTTGACACTTACTGATTTGCACTGGGATATTTGGGCACAAAGTTGAAGTTTTATTTTACTCGACAACATCTAAGTACACTATACATTTAATACAATATATTATTATTATACGATTAAAACACTTTAATACAATAAAATATTATTATACACTTAAAATATTTACATAAAAAGTTTGATTCTAATCAATACCAATTCGTTTTTCATGCCGCGGATCTATCCATAGCTCAGGTAGAAAATTTCTGAATGTCACCGTATCACATTTTTATCAGAAGTAATTACTTATGGTTATTAGTTTTGGTATTGCAATGGTTTTGGTAAAATGTCATAGTCATTGTAAATAGAAACGATTATTTCAATGATAAACGTATGGTTATGGAAACAATAGAAGGGATCAGAGTTACAAAATTATAGCAGACCTGCATAAACTTTCTCCTAATTGCTTAAGTACCATTCAAAATTATATTTGTGATCCAAATAGTTGTAAAAGAATTGTTTGATACCATGCTGAACTAAGCTTCGATAAACTCAGTTTCGATAAACTCCAATGAAATAACGACATTTTTATTCCGAATTATTCACAAACATTATCAAAAATGGTAGTGATTCAGATATCAACTAAATTTATCAACGTCACGCCAGTTTATTCTATTTTTTGCAGAATGACTAATCCATATCTTTGTTTCATCCAACTTCAATCCGGAGCTATAATCCCAGTCCGGACCTTCAGGACACACTCTGCTACCCACCCCCACCGACTCATTTTTACCTCGACTCTCTCCCCACCCCCTTCCCCTCTTCATGTTTAAGCGTCGACGCACACAAACCACGGGCAATAAAGCTGAGTAAACATAGACACAAAAATCAAACAATGAAAAGATTTGTTCTCGAAGCTCTTGCGCGTGGACGGCTCTTGGAAACCTTAAACCAGCAATCACATCCATTACAGGCCAAGTGCATTAGACCTAAACGATTGTACAGTTAGGGGGTAGAGAGAAGTGGAGGAGGGGAGATTTGAGGAGGGGAGGAGAGGACCGTAGAGTCCGATAACAAACTAAGCATAACACAATGTCCGGTTCACATTGCACTACAAGAACGGCATTGTGCTGCTGAACTTCAAAGAAGTCCGATCTATAGGTTCCAGCTGTTTTGTAACAAAGTCTTGAAATACCACTTTCACACATTGACGAAGAAAAAGCTAATGATGAATCCTAAACATCCCGAGTGGGACCTGGAAACATGAACTATTAAATCATCATAGAACAAGTGAACCGTTGTACTGTCACCGGTTAAACCGATAAAAAATATAAGAATATTAAATTGCAAATTTACATTCAGATTTCGTGTATCAATAATTCCACTAACGTTTCGAAACCATCGTTTTCAATCTATGCAGAGCTTTACTTCGAAAATCTCAATGTTACAAAAGTATAAACGACGGCCAGTTAAATCATGGAGGCCGCTTGAACAATGGCTAAATAATTATTCATTTAATCCATACAACATGTGAGACCAAAACAGTCCATATCTAGTCCCTAACTTATCTGTAAACAGTCAAGTATCCACAATTAGACCAACTGCATCGTCATTTGTACATTCAAATTGTCATGATATTTCTACAAGCGAACTGATATTGATTAGACATCAGAAATGGAACAACAATACAGACAAGTAGACCTACCTTCAATAAGAGCTAAGCTTTAATTGAAGATTTTGTTGTGGCTAGGGTACAAATTATTTCACTAACGTTTAATCTGTCATCTCACTGGGTGTGTCTGAAATTTGATCAACCATCATAATAACAGCCACTTTAGATCTCCCATAAACATCTACCGGCGCCAAATCACAATCTTTATTCTCTCTCTTTCTGTCTCTTCATCTCTCTCTCTCTCTCTCTCTCTCTCTCTCTCTCTCTCTCTCTCTCTCTCTCTCTCGCACACACACACACTTTTTCTCTCTCTCCCACTCTCTCTCACTTTCTGTCTCCCGATATCCAGACACTTTTTCTAAACAAAAGTACACCAGCCGTATTGTCTTTCTTGTTCTCCAAATAACAGCAGAGCAATCAGATTATCCATCACTTTATTACAAGCGGCATCTGCTACTACAGAGAGCATGACGTAGTACAGCGTGCAAAGAGCTGACGCGCCGTACAGGCTGCTTGCTCTCCTTCCATTGTTTATTGAAAACCAAGATCGACGTCGATCAGCGCTCACTTCAAACTGAACGATCTTCACTTATCCCTTCTCCAAAGTCCTCATCATTTGTAATAACAACAATTATTGTTAATGTTAAATATTTCAGCCGCTCTCCGGACGGACTAGCTGAACGTACAATTGATCGAAATAGTCGTCACACACATACATATACTCAGATAACATAAAGGAGAAAGGGAGGAACGATGAGAGATATAGAGAAAGAAAGAGAGGGAGAGAGAGAGACAAATAAAAAGAGAGAGAAGGAAAGAGAGAGAGAGAGAATGAAAGAGAGAAAGAAAGAGAGAAAGAATCAATGAGAGCCAGAGAAAGAGAGTGAGAGAGAGAGAGAAAAAAAAGGGGTAGAGAAAAATACAAAGGAGAGAGAAAGAGAGAAATAGAACGAGAAGCCGGTCCTAAACGAAAAACAAATTCGCCATCTATTGGTGGGTTTCTCCATTGGGAAAACCGGATACTTTACACCAGCGGACTTTCACATAGGAATCCATACAGAACAACAATGTCAATACAATCATGTAGCTCGGTCAGCACTCTGTATTTCTCCGTCACAATGAGCAGCGGTATTGTTAAACTACATTACAAGCAGTGACATGACAAATGAGGAATAAGCAATGGCATGACTAAAGTGCAATAAGCAATGGCATGTCTAAAGTGCTTTATGGTATAGCCAGGATGAACTGCATTAAGCACTATAAGCAGTGGCATAGTTAATCTACTGTTGTAATTAGTTATTCTACATTAATTTCTAAAACTCTGTAATTATATCTAAACGATTGCGGTACTTCGATCTTTTTTCTATCACCAATAGGAATTGGTCATAGATAAAGATAGAAGTACCGGAATCGTTTAGAAACAATTACAGAGTTAATCAAAAGCAAAGTAACGTTCTCGTTAATCAAATACCTCTTGCTGTCACATCAATTTGCCTGTCCCACTAACTATTCCGTAGACGTGGAAAAACCTATCTGAAAAGCCGATTGACTCGAAGTAGACCAATATGGTGTACATTTTTAATAATTGCACAGGTTGACTAATTTCTGTTCACATTATGTTTCAATGCATCCGATTTGTACATCCATTGTTTTCTGTGGTTTGTGCTTAATCAAATTTTTTGTTTAGCCATACTTGCCTTTCACCGTACTGTTTCAAATCTGACCCTAGCACGTACGTAAATTAATGCTATTATGCTACTTCAGTTTCTTAAATTGAGCAAATTTGCTTGAGCCCGATTGGTATAAATGTCATTGTCTTACACTGAATAAATTCTCATTTGTTAAACACTGATTGGACGTCACTATAAAGTTAGATAAATAACCTACTTACATTAGCAACAAGTAGCCTACAACGTGTAACCAAAATAATATTTTGCAGAACGTCAACAAAGTCAGCGATAGTTGGCGACAGATCATTATTTACAATAGCAGAGACGATAGGTTATTAAACAGGCATCTGTCGCAGCAGGTCAGATTACATTGTTTTGTTTAACTGATCAAAGTTCCTTCAAGATTAGCAGTGTAGCTTACCACGACTAATAATAATAATACTGCACTCCCCTAGTTAGCACATAAAGACTAGGAATGGTCTTTAGTGCGGGATTTAGGCAAATTGCATTATACAAACTTCGAGTCTATACACGTATGGTGGCGCAGGATAGACGAAACAGTTTGACGCAATATTAAATACACAACTAATATGTTCTAGAAAAAGGAAGCACACTACCCCAATGGATCACAGTGAATGGCGGGTGTAGGCCGTTGCACGACCTAAAACTGTAGCCTATATTGTTCAAATAGATAATGATATACTGCCAAAATAAGAATGTCAGATTTATTGCAACATAATGCTGAGCCAGAAAGTGAAAAAAATTAAACAAATACCTTTATCACTACTTTTTAATGGAAAACAGTAAAAAAAACTCAAATATTATGAAAAATCTGAATGTCGTTTCAGTTTTTAATTTTGATAATTTACACCCTGAGCGTACGACGATATAACATCCGAAATGTCTTGTGCTCCCAGTAATGGGCCAACAAACTGAGTTAGTAATGAAAGCCGACAAGTTTACAAAAGAAAATGACTGAGTTATTTAAAACTAGAGAATTCGCATAAAAACTGTCCGAATGCATTGGAAACAAAAAGTTTTTCGCTCGACTCGTTATGACCAGATTCAGAATAATCTGCTTGCTATTTAAGACTGAACTATCCAAACTATCTGAACTGTGCTGAAACAAGTCCGTTTACTATTCGGTGTGATAAATGATAGACTGCGGATATTTTGAACTTAAAAATGAGAACAAATCTGGAGAAAATGCCAATAAATGCTCCGGAAGTTTTCCTCAATTTGCATTAATTTAACATCAGCGATTTTCAGCACTTTCAATATTTCAGTACATCTTGTGACTAATAGGATGTCTTATTGGGTAGTGGAATGTTGCATTAAAATTATCAACAATACCGAGTCCACTGTAATCTGATCCTACAACTTTGAATGGAAATATAAATCATCAGTGTCGTTGACACCATTGGCGCTAAATATTTTAAATGGGGAGGGGGTTATTGATTTATGGGGCTTTCATGCTATATAACTTAACCGTGATTACTGAAACAAAATTATTATTAAACCAGCATATTTTGGAAGTTGACTAAGCCCCGATTCCACAAACAAGCGCCATCCATGACTGATTCTGCAAGATGCTAGAATGTCACTGCCAATGTAAGAAACTAACTGTGTCAATGATAAAGCGTGTAAACTTATACTGCATAGAACAACGACACCAAGATAGCAACTTTGTCCAAGACATTAACGGTACCATTGTTACTAAAAGACACCATCGACACTATCTGATGCTAACGGTACCATTGACAAAATACTTGATTAACGGTATCATCGTCACTATCTGATACTAACTGTATCCTTGATACCACATTTTATTAACGTTATCGCTACCATCTGATACTAGCGTTGTCATTGACACTATCTGATACTAACAGTCACTGTCAACATCGCGTACGTTTATCTCATTATCTCAAAAAGTCGTATAGAAACAACAATAAAGGCACGAAACCCTTCCTTACCTTATTCTCTGTCTGTCTTGACAATTGAGTTCTTGAGCTGTTACAGACCTCCGCATGCGAGGGTCGTAGGTCCAGCAGAGTTTATCACCGCCGACCGTTCAATTGTTTACCCAGTTAGCCTCCGCCGCTCGAGAGCGAGACAAACACACACACACAACACTAGAGCTTATAGGACGACACACACACGCACAGATATAGAGAGACTTGATCAGTGTGCGTGCGTGCGTGTGTAGGTCCGTGCGTGCGTCACTCGACAGAGTCGCTCGACGTAGTAAATCTGCTCAAACGTCTTGGCTCTAGCTAGGAACAAAAGAGACTGAGTAGAGTGACTCTCTCTCTCGCCTGCAGCCTCTTCAAGCATCCCACCACCAGCAGCGGCAACAGGAGTACGGTAACTACTTGCAGCTGCGGTACACAGGCTGAGACTATAGCCGCGGTACCGGGAGGCTGCTGCAGCAGTTGGCGCAGTGGGTTGCTCGTTACCTGTGTCTGCATGCACGGAGGGACTCCCAACAGTGACAGGGATTCCCGACCTTACGGTGACAGGCTGTCCGGGGCATAACTTTCTGTCACAGAATACCGGTTTCTGTCATAATGGTTTTTCATTTGCTAATTAATTAATACTATACAATCATTAATATACTTAAGTAGCCTAATTATTTATCTCGTGAATAAAACAATAGCTAAACACTCAGCAAATTAAACGCAAAGCGCATTCGATCAGCTAGTGTGGGTATGCAATGTTTGAAGCGGAATTTGAACTGAGATCAAGAAAACTATAAAGCTTTGTTATTGGCTGCAATCGGCGATTTATTATAGCCATTTGTCTGTCGAAGTAGTAAATTATAAAATAATTCACTAACTTCTGAAGTTAGGCCCGAAGAACTGATTGCAAATCAAAGCTTCAGATAAGACAATCTCGTGCAGTTAGCTCCAGTCGCATCAGATCAGCAGAGCTATTTGCTCGAAAGGCAGCCATCTCACTTATATTGTTTCCAAAACTCTGTGATTTCTAATGAATGTTTCCCAATATTTATAGGCGTACAGATTCCGAAGGTCACGAATTAGCTCTTTGTAACTTGAGGGATGGAGAGCAATATGAACTTTAATTCACCATAAAAACAATGGAGTACAAATACAAACAGAAAAAAACAAAGAAATTAACTTAGAATATTAAACACATAAACAATGGACGTATTTCCAGTCTTTCTCACAGATTATGCAAAATATAACCTTCACTTCATCACGAAATTTGACAATTAGGCGAAAAATAAACATTCACAATTCAACACGAATAATGCAATAATAATATAAAATCGTCTGCAGGTTCTCTACCAAGGAAAAGCGAAGAAGACGCTCTGGATGCTTAACTTTGATTAACTGTTATTTATAGAGTATGTGACAGTGATATTACAGTGCAATAATGTACTGCATTTGTCTGTACAACATAATTTTGTATGAACTTTAGATTATCGCCAGTATTTGTTAGCAGTTGTATGAACTAATAATCTCTAATTCTGCACTTTTCTAAATAATCTTAGTTAAGCATAAGTAAGTGTACTTAAGTGCACTTAATTAATTTAAGTGCACTTCATGATTGTTCCTGTAATAAATTACTAACATCCAAAAAAATATATATGTATAATATAATGTAATATAATTATACACAAATATAATAAACTCTAAATGCATTGGAAGAAGGAGATGTTAAATTAGGATTTTACTGCTTTTTAAAGAAAGTAAAGTTCTTTTCTGATATAAGAATGATATAAATTGTAGAACATTGTCATTTTATTGAGGTACCTAACTAAATGTCGTTACGGCTGTTATCCCACAGTAATAACATCTCTGCTATAGTAGTGTACTCTACTGAGTCCACTCTTCGAATCATTTAATTTATTATTGCTATATATTTGTCTGTCTTTATACAAGAAATCAATGGGAAGGCGAGTGCAGATTTGTGCACTTTTTTACAATTACAACTAATATCAATAATTCGGTTAAGTATCATTGTGAAGTATTCTCACGTAGTCATTTTTACTTCAGGGGTCAGAAGTACACCCTCTCTCCGTTATTTTAGACGGATGCAACCCCCGGCCCCGCCCCCCCCTCCCCCACCCCATCAACAATAACTACCAAACAAGGAACAAGTTCTAGTCTGATTCATTGGGGATTCTGGAAGAATTTGTTGCATTAATATTTTGGCATGCTGATATCAATAATTCAGGGAAATACTAATTGCGTGTCTATAATAAAGAGCCCCTTACTAAGCCTGCATCATTTCAAGATACATTTGGAGACGTTGAAATCGCAGTATTTCTGAAATTCTAAGTCGGTCTGATTGATTCTCCATGATGCAAGCCCAGAGCCTTCCCACTGGACCAAGATAACCGCCCTTGCTGGGCAGTTATGCAAAATTAGGTACATATTTTTATACGACCACCAAAATGTTTAATCTTGAAAATAATTAATTGTTGCCCTTACAGTAATCCTTACCCTAACCTTATAACCCTATAAACCCCACTTTGAATCCTATAAACCCTACTTTGAACCCGATAAACTCTATAGCGCTGTAGATAATTTTGGTGGTCGTATAATAAACAAGTACCCAAAATTATATTAATACTGTTATTTAAATGTTTTAGTACATTGTCCCAATGATTTGTGCTTTCAAGCCAACTAACATGGAAGCGTTTAGCTGTCCTATTTGAGTTGTAACTGGCAGTTGGTTCCTGTATAAAGCAACAGCAATAAAACATCGTTACCTCAGCGCACTGGAAACTTTTCCATTTCGCTCTACAGTCGAGAGAAGCACTGTATGTAATAAGAAGTTACAATAGTACATAACAGTAGTGCGTACGCGCACAAACAATGGTAGTAGACTAGTCTGTTTCAGCATTATTTACACTCCCTTCAAAGTGACTGACATGACAGCCACGGATGCAGACAGCAGTTTGGA
>JAQFYQ010002514.1:0-11609 GCA_034694885.1 Buchholzia appendiculata
ATCATTTGGCAATTTGTCCCCACCGCCGTATAGTTCTGATTTTCGCCGCGCCCACTCTCGTAAATAAATTCAAGGGAATTCCCCGACCCCGTACCGTCTTAGTTAAAGATGCCAAGTCTGAATGACTTTAAATTTTACATTCGCATTCACGGATTCTATTCCCAAAATACAAGAATTTAATGATAAACAACTTTTGAGATCCACAGTTATCTTTGAATTGGCTATATAATAACAAACAAAGTAAAACAAACCCGTCAAGTTTTTTTATCGTTGTGCAAATCAATGTTTTATTTTGAACGTGTCGTTATGTATTATAACTCTACACAGCGGGGCGGCCGGGGCCTCAAGTCATACTGAATGGATTAGTCTAGAAACAGGGACACGCCAGCTGAGTACAACGTGTAGACATGTCTGTCAGACATTCTGCTCATGTCTTTGTTTAAATTCTGCTCTTGATGAGTTTTTCACATCCCGTTTCGTTTTCCGCGCCTCGATGCACGTCAAATATAGATTACTTTATTTTAATCCTATTTCGTCTCCCCGCACTGTCAACTGAGTTGCTTCTAGCTGCGTGCGACACCGTTATCTGTTTTATCGTTTGTTTTCTTTTTCTTCTTTTCTGCTTTGCCATCGCCATCGTCTTCTTCTTACTATTCTGCAGCATCGCTGTCATCATCGTCCTCTTCTTCTTCTTCTTTTTCCTCTTTGCGTCGCTCAGCTACAGCCATATTGACTGTTGTCTCCACTCTCTGTTGACTCTCTGTTTGCGTCGCTGTTCTGTGGGTAATATTTTCATTTTTATCCGATTATTCTTTTCCTGACTCTGGACACAAAATGACACAGTGTGACACAAAATCTACCCTCACGGTTTCATCAACGTGTTAGCTGAAAGGATCTTGAAAGTTGCAGTTATTGCAGGAGAAAAATGTTGGTACAATTTTAATGTCCATTTGCTTACTAGCGTCCGTACTTGATATCGTTTAGAACAGACCATGATCGGACGAAATACAACTTTAATTTATCACACAACTTTATAATTTTTATAATGGTAGATAAAGAATATTAGAGTGTATGTAAGTGTGAAACATTATTCATTCAGTTAGATCAAGCTTACCGATTGGAACGCACAACTTGATTAATTATTTTTTATATTTTATTTCAACCCATTAGTTGTAATATTGAATCGCAAGATCTTTAGAGCGAATACAAGAGTAAGCTACACAGCAGGTGTAGCTTACTCTTGAAACCGTGCATCTAAAATCTTTGACCATGGTTGTTCATAATCTTGACAATATTCATCGTCGCCACTTTCCAGGCAACCTCGCAAATCTTCAGCCTCGCTATACATTCAAAGCTATACTGGGATTCAAGTTCATCAAGTCCGGGATCCATTTGATAAATTATTTTCATCATCATCTTCAACTTTGTATTTCAATCTCCTGTAAACCCTTCCTTTTATTCTGTTTTTATTGGTCCTTGCTGTACGTTTATGATTGTACATTATGAAGGCGGACGCCGAGACTATAGTTCCCATCCTTGCAGTTGTAAAGGAGATTGTACATCATGCAGGCGGACGTCGTGGCTAGTTCCTATCCTTCCTTGCTGGAGACCGGTGGTGTCTGGGTACTGTAGTGTTTGACCGTCAACTTGAAGCTGGATCTAGAGGCAATCAATTTCTGTGTCTCCTCGAGAGAGAGAAAGATCCACATACGAATCTGTTATTGTGTGCGTGTGCTAGATTTGCTGCTGCAGTCGCTAGAGAAAGTGGATCAAGGTCGCACGTTAAGATCAATCCACTTCATTTATAGTTGCCTGCCAGAACTGCGCTACGTGGACATGCAGTGATATAATCTGATGCTTTGATGAGGCCATTGATGCTTTAAGAATGATTCTGATGCTTTAAGAATGTTTCTGATGCTTTAAGTATGATACTAATGCTTTGAGAATGCTACTGATAGTTTAATATTTCTGCCAATGCTTTAAGAATGATGCTTATGCGTGGTTTAAGAATGATGCTTATGCCTTACGAAGGTTACTAATGCTTTAAGAATGGTATTGGTGAAATCGAGAATACCAATGATGTACTAAAATGTTGCTGATGCTTTAAAGACTGCTGCTGAAATAATGCAACCGAAAACTAATGCTTTAAAGAATGATTATTACTTAGATAGGTTTTCTTTTCACTAAATGTGTGCTATATTGATATAATTCATCATCATTAACGATACCGTACAACATATTACTTAAATCTCGCTGGTTTCTGTTTCTTGCGCAATGTCATCTATAGCATTATCTCATATTGTGATTTTCTTTGCCATGCTTGTCTATTTTTTCTAACCACGTTATTTATTTGTCTTGCTCTAGCTCTACTAGCTCTGTCTTTTACCTTGCGTTTCGAGGTTACAAAGCATTATAATGCATTTGAGACAAAATTTTAGAAATGCTTTATTATTTTAGTATCATTACGTCAAAGTGTAACGACATTAGCAGCAGCTGATTGTGAGAAATATCAACTTCTTCGAACCGTGATAAAGTATCCGCCCAGAAATGGCGTCGCTAAGAAATCTGAATTGCTTTCACGTCTTCTCTCCCTTGTCTAGTGGTGCGTGAGCAGTAATGTCTGTCGCGACGCAGGCGACGTTAAGATTGAGATTGCTGCCTACGGCATTAGAGATACAGTGAAGCATTAATTCATTTCATCAGCGGCTAGCAGTGAGGGGGGAGGGTGAAAGATGTTATGGGAGGGGGGCAGAGGGGTGAATCCAGGGGATGAAGATGGAAGAGGCGGCGTACTTTAGTGGGGTGAAGGTTGTGATGGAAAGTTGTTGCAAATTTCTTTAGCATAGCGCGGCAAATATTTAGCTCGCATGACATTAAGAGTCTATTACACTATCACATTCTCCATTATCACTCCCCTCGCAATAAAAGTCTGTCACACGATCACATTCTCCATTATCAGTCCCCTCACATTAAGAGTATACCACACCATCAAATCCTTCCTTATCACTCCTCGTATTAAGAGTCGAACACACCATCACATCATCCCTTTTCACCCCTCGCATCAAAAGTCTGTCACACTATCGCATCAAGAGTCTATCACACACTCACATCAAGAGTCTATCACACCTCGTATCAAGAGTCTATCACACCTCGCATCAAGAGTCTATCACACACTCAAAATGACTGTGTGTGTGGGCGAAGTGAATATCTTATCATGCGATTCAAATTCTTTGATATTCTCTGTGAGTCAGCCATTTTGTCACGAGACAGAAGTCCACATAATAGAAACTAAGATCGAGAGTTAGGTTACAAGAACTGGAGTGAGGCAATAAGAACTATTTCATGTGAGCGTTTTCTAGCATACAGTTCTAGCTTGCGTACTCTATTCATGATTTACCGGTATTTGTGATGTTGATGTTAGACTAACTATGTACTGTAATATGCTCGAACGAATTTTAATTATTTCTTCTATATTGTTGCTATTGTTTTTATTTCAGATTTGTTCTGCGGCAGTTCAAGTGGATTCCAAATGACATTTAGCCTCGTCCATTTATAGAACAACGTCATGACGTCATAATTCAGATAGAGAACTTTAATCCAAGCACAGCGTCATTGTTTGAAGATCTATGTATACATGCTCCGAGGATCTATAAATAGCAACAGAAAGCTATAGATAGCCATGATGACGACACGGATAGGTTCACCTGGGCCGTCCAGTGGCTACGGTTCTTCTGAGGAGGATCGTCATTCCTCCACCTCCTCGTCGTCCTCATCCTACTGCAGACGTAAACCCTTCCGCTCCGGTTCACAAAGCAGCAACCACTTCCCACTCTCTCCAGCTTGCTCAGACTTTCGCAGTGACTCCCCGCCGACTGATCCATCATCCAAGTCCGGCCTTGACCCGGTAGATCGGCAGGACTTGTCTCCGTCATCGTTTGACCTTCTGCCTGAATTCCTTGTCCTTGGAGACGACCTCGAGTCGCCTGATTGCTACGATCACCTACTTGGCCTTGACTTTGACAGTGGACTGGGAACGGAGGGGGAGGCACCGCCGGGTGGGGGTGGGACTGTGGACTGGTCCGCTACAGCTATGGACTTTGACGACTGTTTCGACATGTTTCCCCGGACGACGGATCCCGAGGAGATCTGCCCGGACTCGGTCCTCCTCAGTCCGGGAGTCCTGCAGAACTTCAATCACGGTACTGATATCTTCAAAATCGCAACAGAAACTGAAACTGGCGTTAAATGTCCGATTTACTCAACGTCGTCTTCGTCCTCAGTTTGCGATGAGGTTCTTTCAGGAAATGGTTGCGTATTTACCAGCTCGGCTATGAATAACTGCCTGCAAGTGCGTGGTGACTCTGGGACGTGCGGCGACCAATCGTTGATCACAGAGTTTCCATACAGACTTCAAACTGCCTGTTCCCAAGCGACACCAGTAACTGTTGGAACCAACTCACTCAACGGTCTTTCACTGTCGTCGTCTCTCGTTCGCAAACCCACCCTGGATTGCCAGTCTGTGGTGTCCACGTGGAGAACTCAACCGCCTTCTGTTCTGTCCTTTTCTTCAAACAGTAACGTCAGCTCGAGGGAAGTGCGGAGCTATAATGCAGTAAATGCGAAGCTTCAGTCGGGGGTGTCACTCATGAACGCTGGCGAACAGTTCGAGGGTTTGCTGCGTCAGGGATGTGGTGGTTCCAGTGTGACGGGTCCGGCAGTGCAGTCCGCGGTCAGTATGGGATCATCAGGACCTAGAGATAGTTGTCTGAGTGTGTACTTGCGCCAGATGACACCCGAAAACATTTCCAAAAACAACATCCAGCATCAAGGTGTCCAGACCTTGATGCGGCAAGGGAACTCTTTTCAATCTTCCAGTTTGAACCAGGCTGCTGCAAGGCCCGTGTGCTGTGTGGCTAACCACATGCCTATTTCAGGACAGTCGTACATATCACCCTGTTTAGAACCCAGTACCTCTGGACTATACAATACTCTGGTGCTAAATAAGACTTCAGGTCAGCTTTGTCAGCAGAATGGATGTGGACGATTTGATCAGTCTGTTGTTAATAATAACAATAATAACAATAACAATATTAATAATAATAATAATTCCAGTGAAAACTTTCATAGCTTTAATTCAGCCAATGGGCAGCAGAAGTTCAACCCACTTCAGACTATGACGTCATCACCAGCCGCGGCGGTCACGAGACCTAGCGATAACGTGATTGGTAGTTCGCCTTGTCCAATCAGCGTCGTCGCACCTAAATCGATCGCGGTGCGGAGGTCGTACAGTGAGCTGGACGATCACCGGTACTCATCGCGCCTCCCGTGCAGGGGAGACGGCAGCGAGGACCTACTCACTCCTGCTCGCAAGATCCCCAAGCTCAGCCGGTCGACGTCGGCGGGACACGACGAAGCGACCTCGTCTCACTTTGGATTGGGATCGTCGAAGTTTGGATCGACTTCGTTGCCGTTAGGTTCCGGTGGTGCATCGCTACTGGAAGCCTTCCTGCGATCTCCGCAGCCGCTCAACGCGAACCTCGGCAGCGAGGCGAACCTGCTAGGCAGCAGCTGCTTTGCCGCCCAGCAGCAACAGCAGCAGCAGCAGCGGTGTAGACTGTGTGTGACGTCACAGCAGCGGTGCAACGATGAAAGGATGATGTGTATAAAGAGAGAGAAGTGTGAGAGCAGCTTCCAGGAAGGTTGCTTCAGTGACGATAGACAGCAAAGGACGATGCTGCAGAGGTTGCTCACTGAGAAGTTTGATAACAGGGTGTCCCAAACAGCCGCAACTGCCACGGCGGTCGTTGACATGAAGAGACTGAATACCCCGCCCACTGGCCTGCAGTACGGTGTCGAAGCTCCGCCCACAGGTCACGTGATGACGTCATGTGACGCGTACGAACTGTACAGCGATCACCTGATCACGGACTTTGGTGCTCTCGGCGCGATCGGGTTGGACGCCGATGACGATCAGACTTGGACTCCGTCACGACTTGACGACCGGGTGAGTTAGTCTGTGTCTCAGTGTGTCTGTGTTTTGTGCAAATGTTTGTGCAGATGTTTTTGCAGATGTCGGTTCAAATGTTTCGTGCAAATGTTTCATGCAAATTTTCTTACTGTGTTTCTTGCAAATGTTCTCAGCAAATGTTTTATATAAGTGTTTCATGCAAATGTTTCATGCTGTGTTGTTTGCAGATGTTGGTGCACATGCTTCATGTAAATGTTTCCTGCAAAAAGATTCATGCAAGTGTATTATGCAATGTTTAATGCAATGTTTCTTGGGATGTTTCATGCAAATGTTTTGGGGCAGAGATTTGCGAGGATTCCTGTGCAGATGTTCCTGTGCGAATACATGTATACAGATATTTGTGCATATCTCTGAATTAGTCAACAAAGCTGTTGTAGAAGTTAGGTGATAATACTGGGACAGTGTTGACGGCCTGGAACGAGCATGATCAAATATGCTTGAATATATTCTATTCCTTAGTCTTACAACAAAGCCAGTGTTATATAATCAGTGCTCGAATTACTTAAAAATAAGTAGGGGGCCCCAAAATTGTCTGATGAGGGGGGGTTAGCGACGGTCAAAACTAAAGAAGTAAGGGCCCCAAAGCACGTTTTCACAATAAGTAGGGGGGCCTCCGGAGGAAGTAGGGGCTCGGCTCCCCCGCCCCCCTCCCCGCGATTTCGAGATCTGTATGTAATGTCTATTATATTCCTTTGTTGCTGTATATGAATACCACAGTCTGCTTTGTACCAGTGAAACCTGGTCTGTAAAATGAGAACTTGAGGCCTAAAATGGTTTATGTAGGTGTGGACTGTGGAGAGAAAAGGACGCGAGCCTTGTGGTAAGAAGAGGTGCTTAAAACTGAAGGTCGATGCATTTGTACAATTTTAAGTGAAAATAAATGCAAAATATCGAATGCACAAATAATGTAATTCATTACGTTTTGTACAGCATGCAGTGAGAAAATGGACTTAACTGAGAAATTGCTATGAATACACTGAAATTAAATTCATGTATGCATGCAATGCACGCATCCATAGTTGAAATCCTGATTAGTCCATTATAAAAGTAAAGTATTTGGCGTCGTCCAGATTTAAGATTGCCGCGCGCTGATCGCCCACAACTGCTCTCAGCCTGACGTTGTGCGACGTTCACCTAACCGGGGCCAGGGAAAGTGCTAGGGAAACATCAGTTGTCTGTTTAGCCTTTTGCAGCTAATGCCAACTTATACAGCCTGGTAATAGATACCGAGGAGTGTCCACATTTTTAATTTTTCCGGTTTGGTTACCAATAAAACTGCATGGGCTGGAAATTGAACCGGTGAAATTGCTACCGGTCATTTTTTATAGAAGCATTATGTTGTTTTATAATGGTGTTGTATTCTATGTCATTCAAATATCCCTAACAAAGCGTTGCCTTCAATGTGTTTTGCAGATATTATCCAGTGAGCTGGAGGAAATCCTTAGGGAACAAGTTCCCCAGGAGGACGTCTGGCTTCAACAGCAGTTCTCGGAACTTTTATGATATCGGCTTCTGACGTCATCCCGAAAAAAACATTTGGGATGATCTTCTTCGTCACTGTGCAATACGGATAGATTTTTATACTTGATTTTATACAGTATCAGCAGTAAGGCAGCTGTTTGTTTCTCATGTCCGTGAACTTGTGAAAGGCTTTGTGTTGTTTTGCATAATCTATAGCGTTGGATCTGCTTTGATCCGGTTTCTTCAAGTGGAATAAATCGGAATTTGCCAAGTTGAGCTTATCACAGTACAGTGAAGAAAATTCTTAAGAAACAGATTTAAATATTTGCCCTCGTTGTCAAACTGTAGAGTGAATACGTCGGCGAACAAGCGGAATGTCAAACATTTTAACCAACTTAATATTTGTTACTGTCGCCAGTATTGTTCCGATCGATAGAAGTTCACAGTTAACATCAGATTTTGTTTGCATGGATCAAAATTTAGTGAAGCTGTTTTTCACTCTTCAAAAATCTCTTGTATGATCAAAACAATGAAATAAGTGTACTCTTGAAAAACTGTCAATCTCATAAAGCCATGATGCGAATCCAGTTTTGAATGTTTTTTGATTGGTTCAATTTGTGAAATCGTCAACAGTGGCCGGAGCCTGGACTGAATGTCGGTTGTTTTTGTTTAATTTGTTTTTAAAAGTGAACCTAAGATTTACTTATTACTTTGCATTATACATTAAGTTCTCTGTGTGTGTACATTGTAACGTTGGTATGAATGCCTGTATGTCTGTATATACGTTTGTGTGTATCTGTGTTTGCATGTTCTTCAAGTGATGTGTGTACGCATGGATGTATGTATGCGTGTACTGTTTTGTACATGTGATTGTGTATATTTCTTAGCATGGATGTTTGCACGTTTGTATCTGTGAATAAAATGAATTTTGCACGATGTATTAAAATACAAAAACCGTTCTCGTCTCCGTACCCCACTTATTATTAGAGACCTCATCATCATTATCATCATCATCATCATCATCATCATCATCATCATCATCATCATCATCATCATCACGTGTCATCTTCTGAAAGGAGGTTGACTACTATGGATTTCAACCCCCTTTAATTTCCGCTGTCCTTTTCATCACCTCGCATGTCGTGAATTTTGATGATCGTATGATGACGTCATGCAGATACATCAGTCTTTGCTTTCATTTGGTTCTTTTACCACACACTTTTAACTTAGAACTTCTATTTTATCTTTCTCCAGCAAATCGTTGTACTCAAAATTTTGATAGCAATTGACTACCAGTGTTCAGTGTTGGATTTATGAAAAAATCTGTTGGTGGAGGGTTGGATCCAAAATTTCTCTCTGACGAGCGGGGGTAGCGACGGTTCAAAATTATGCAAAACCGACCCTCATATGGCATTTTTCAAAGGAGGTGGGGTCATTCCATCCGCCATGGGGTCGAGCCCACCCCTCCCCCCCCCCGACAAATCCAACCCTGCCAGTGTCTCCTCCAAACCGAAATGTTTAATCTGTTAGTGCCAGTTTTACTTTTCTGAGCTCAATGTTTCCCTGTCGTTTGATTCGTTTAATAAGGAATCAAACACACAATTTCATGCGTTCAAATCCTCTTCTTACGCTACTACAGGCAGCTTGCACAGCTTCGATTTCGATAAATGGCATATATCTATGCTGTTTCACATTTTGAAAACAGGCTATTTCTAGATGAACATCATCAACGTTTAATAATGGCTATATTTTCATTCCAAAGTACAAACATGCTTCATGTCGGATTTAGACGTCACTAAAATCTTACTTACCAGGGTCGGGAAGGAGGCGCCGGTGTACTTCATAGCTCACTATGTTGCTCTTGCTATAAAAGGTCGTTTTCTTTCTCGTAGCGCTGTGTAAATTTACTTGTCTTGTAGTCTATGTTTGAATTTGGACCAGTTTACTACAGCAGAGCGTTCTCATGTTGACCAATAATATATGAATGTGTATTGCAGGCGGTTTGTATAAGGGGCCTGGGGCTAAGCACCAAGTATTTGAGATAAATAATTAACCTCACATATTCCTTCCAATCTCCCGCTCATCAGACCAAAAAGTAAAAAATACCCCTCATCCATCCCCACTCGTACAAAACATAAAATCAAAATGCGTTCAAAAACACCAAAAATCCTTTTCTCTTATAATCAAACTGCCAAGAAAGACGGTACAGTGATTGCAAAATAATAGGCCTGCAAATATACCATATTCTATGCTGATCATCATCATGCTCGCTAGTAGGCCTATATTGGTAGAGCTGCGCGATGCAAGTTAATTTATTTCCACGGATATCATATGATCTCTGATATGACATTGTCACAATGATGCATTGTCAGATCGTCATTAATCCCTTCTCTATAGAGTCATCCTCTCTATCGCTGTTATTTTCGTCATCATCACGGCGCCAACTAAAGAAACAAACATAGTATACTATGTTTGTTTAAAATTTAAAACCATAGCCATACATGTATGTATTCATACATGTATGGCCATGATTTTGAACCAGTTCAGTCGTGCGCTTGAATATTCCATGTAGCATTAATACATCAAAGATTATGTTCAATTTGATTATGCCTCTGTATACCTATAGAGCATTGAACCCGTAACGGACTGTTGATTCATAAACAAATAGTCTTCTGGTCCAAATTCAAACATGCAGGACAATAGGTAAATTTACACAGCGCTGCAACACGCAAACGATATCTTTTATAACAAGGGCAATTTAACTGAGCTGTAAAACCGGTGTCCCGATTCCTCTATATAAAAATATTATGTTAAAATCAGACTTAGATGGTTTATTAATTTAGTATTTGAGCCAATAAATCAAAGTAGCAAACAATATAAAGTAAGTCGATTCAGATCATCGACATAACGGCTGCGATTCTTAACTTTTATAAATAGTTTTATTTATTAAGTCTATTATTTATTAAATCAAACAATTGCGCATGCAGAACTAGGTAACTTAAAGTTCAATAGATTATATATCTGTCAGGTATACGTGCAAAGGTTATGTGGGACAAGTTCAATTTATTCAATGCATCTGTTGATATTGAGTACGCTTGGTTCACAACTATATGACAATTGCTTGCGAAAATAGAGCTATATGAAATAACGGTGTGATGAGTAATTTGTCACTTCGCAGTTCGCATAACTTTTGTGGTTTACTATGATTCGTAAACAGTGGAACAATCATGATGAGATTTGAGCTTCAGTATTCTGTTAGCAACAAACTTCTTTGACGTTATTTGTTAATCCGTACTCACGGATGCCTTAGCGTCGTCAAACAAAACGCAAGAGATAGGGTCTATATAAGTAATGCTTACAATAACCGTATAAATCGGAAAAAAGAACTGCAAACAAGAATCACGAGAAGATGTTACGGGGCGCCCAGATACAGTAAAACTATCGCAGCCATCTCAGCCAATTTAATTCGATTCAGAACCATCAGTTCCAAACTGAACGCCGAAGTTGCTCATTTCTTACATCGTGGTGAAAGATACCTTCAAGTACAAAGTACAAATCTACATTATGTCAATAAAGATGCATCTTGTCAAAGAGCCAATCATTTACGAAAAAAATATATAATCAAAGGGTGTGACAAAAAGTTTTCAAAAATTCACAAGTTTAAGCTAGTGTAATTGAAGAATCTGAACTTTCTGAAAAATTAGACACACATTTTTGGAGAAAATGTCTAAATCCTTTTTCATCACTAATTTGTTAAATCTGTGTTTGCATAACTTGTCGTAAAAAATACATTAGCAATATTGCATTAACTATAAGTTCATTGTTTTAATGTTTTAAACTAAGCGGCATATTATGCATGTATGAATTGTATAAAACAGTTCAAACACAGTTAATAACAAAATAAATAAGTAAAGATCACATTCTGATTAAAAGCTTGTTGCAATAATTATAACTCTGTAGTCTTAGTTTTTTAAACCGGTGCAAGTTTAAAAGCTAAATGTTTGATTTACAAAATTGACTTCTGGTATTGGACCTATACTGGTGGACTTAATGACGCCTGAGCTTCCAGGGTCTCCTCACGAAATTGAGTCATAAAAGTACCGGACCGGTGAACATCCTG
>JAQFYQ010002515.1:0-11607 GCA_034694885.1 Buchholzia appendiculata
TCTTATCAGTTGGTGAAACGTCTTATCAGTTGGTGAAACGTCTTATCAGTTAGTGAAACGTCTTATCAGTTAGTGAAACGTCTTATCAGTTGGTGAAACGTCTTATCAGTTGGTGAAACGTCTTATCAGTTAGTGAAACGTCTTATCAGTTAGTGAAGCATCTTATCAGTTAGTGAAACGTCTTATCAGTTAGTGAAGCATCTTATCAGTTAGTGAAGCATCTTATCAGTTAGTGAAACGTCTTATCAGTTAGTCAAACGTCTTATCAGTTGGTGAAACGTCATCAGTTAGTGAAGCTTCTTATCAGTTAGTGAAGCTTCTTATCAGTTAGTTAGTTAGTGAAACGTCTTATCAGTTAGTGAAACATCTTATCAGTTAGTGAAACGTCTTATCAGTTAGTGAAACGTCTTATCAGTTAGTGAAACGTCTTATCAGTTAGTGAAACGTCTTGTCAGTTAAGATATGGAATTATTTATTCTATTAGCTATTTATGCTCTTTACAGCTAAAATATCTACTTCTCTGATGATAATAATCAGAATGATAATTTTAATGAGGGTATCTATTGAGGAGATCTGTTGTTAATCTCTATCTGTGAAACTCTAGATTGTAGAACAATAGAACAACGTTGTTCTACAACAGGTAACAGTACAATAGGTGACGCCAACCAATAAGTAACGTTGCATAACAAACTGTAGTATCTAGCAATGTTGAAGAATTTCAAAGGCTAGACGGTTTAGAATTAATTTAACGAATTATCAGTATATTTAACTATATAGGCCCTACCTTCAGGCATATTTTTCATGTCGTTACCTTCTATACCAAGCTATCTTATACCAAGCTTCATTAGTGAAAATGCAAATTTCATTTAATCTTTACTCTGATTTTGAATTTGATTTCATCTTTACTTTATTCCTTCATTAAATTATCATTCATCCCTAGCCAAGGTCTTTATCTTGTTCTCGTTCTAGCCTTCTTACTGCATCTTGTTCTCATTCTATCGGGAATAAATGTAGCTAGAACGTTTTCAAG
This sequence comes from Buchholzia appendiculata, assembly GCA_034694885.1. NCBI lineage: Eukaryota > Metazoa > Annelida > Clitellata > Enchytraeida > Enchytraeidae > Buchholzia > Buchholzia appendiculata. The sequence goes on from JAQFYQ010002515.1 coordinate 1,031, forward strand.
TTGAGGGTTGACAGCGCTTTGTAACAGTTGGGGGAAGAGTGGTAATGGGTCTAAGAAATTTTGACGAGCAGAAGAGTGAGTGGTACGGTGGATCAAGTTTGTCTGACGATTGGGCCACGGGCGAAAAATATTCTAACGATTAACAAATGTGAAGTTACATGTAAGTCAAAAGTCAGTGGGTCGAGTCAATCTCCTGTCAGAATATGCAATTTCATTCTTGCTTCAGAATTGTCTGATAACTAACCTTGTAGAATATATTATTTATATTTATTATCAATGGTTCAATTAATAACCTTTAACATCTTGAACTCAAAAGAAAACCCTTCAATGTAGCTCGAGTCAAGGCGTGCACACTGCACAGGGACCATTCAAATATGACGTCTCGCAGGAGGGGGAGGGGGGTCGTTGAAGTGTGACAGCCTGTGACAAGAGGGAGTGGGGTTAGCCCGACGTGACGTCACGCAAAAAAAAATTGCGGAGCAAAAAAAAATGGGGGGAGATTTTTTTTATCTTTTTGGGAAATTTTGTTGTTTTTTTCGATCGATTTGTCAAAACATTTTCACTCAGAGGGGGGGGTGGGGAGGTTTGTGACGTCATTATTTAGCGGGGTGTCGCGAAGTGTGACAAGGGGGAGGGGGGTCAAACATGCCCCAAAAATGCGTGACGTCGTATTTGAACGACCCCACAGAAGAATTATTCTGACATCGCTCTGCACTACGGTTCAATCCTGCAATAAGAAACAGCCCTGTTCTAAAACAGCAGCAGAGAATCCGTCGTGAATATAGTGTGTCTGGAACGCGGAGTGCAGCAAAGGCGATTCATTCCGGGTGGCATAATTACAATATCTATTCATGTATGAATATCACTTAACGCGCACCGGTCGGTGTTGGTTGTTCTCTTCACTTTTTTGGTTGGTTTTTCATTGGCTATTTGCTTTAAACTTCTCATTAATTATGTGGCATTAATTTCCTTAATCATGCCATAGCACTCAATGTCATGGTCAAGCTTCGGTCAGGTATTGGCAGAGCTTAATAAATGAGTTGAAAGAACAATTCAAGCAACCATGGGCTAAAATTGAATCGGAATGAGAGATGACGTTACGAGAATAGCTGCCGCCAATAGCTGCAAGATCCCAATAGACCTAATCTTATCAAATGGTACAAACCGTACAACTATGCCTAGCGCTCTAAACTCTTTAAATTCTGATCCAATGTGGCAATTTATTACACGTTTGGATGAAAAGCGAACATGCACGACTTGCACACTGCTATCGTCCTTATTCGTGCGCAAGGGCCTCTATCCTGGGAGGGGGAGGGGACTGGAGCAGCTCCTCCAAATTTGAGCGTGGGAGAAGTTTAAAACTTTAGTCTAGAAAGAATTAAGTGCCTGGGGGGTTGGCTGAAAATTGTTTGTCTTGGGAAGATGCCCCAACCACCCTGCTAGAGACCCCTATTCATGCGCACCGTTTACTCAGCGGACTTCAACGACTTTGTAATTAATAGCAGCAACAGCGCTTATGATGCCGCAGCATCATCCATAATAAAGTATTTAGAATTTTAATAACCCATCATTAACTAAGCATTGTAATAATGGGCTTCCTGGCAGTTTCCTGCATGGTATTATAGAAAAATTTAACCAGTCTTGAATGCATGTTCATGCAGTATCTCTGACGTTACGCAGACGGCGATCTGCTAGAGAGCATGTGAGAAACTGGACCAACGTGTAACACTACTGACATTTCACGTGTTGATGCTGGTAACAATCAGTGCACTAAGAGGCATAGAGTCTCGAAATCTACTGACTTCGAACCAGTTGGACTATTATCTTATCATATCTGTAGACATGCTGACGATTATTATTACAAGTAAAATGTGTAAAGACTATACTACTGAATGTTATTGTAAGCTGCAGCAGTTCGGAATTTTTGTCCTGCAGCTGTTTTTTATCATTTGACCCAGTATCGAATACTATCAATTAGAAAATCAATCCCCAGCGGCCCCCAACCCCGACAAGCAGAAAATCTAAGAAAAATTAGGCTATTGGTTACTGTGTCGCTCTCATAGTAGTCAAAACCTGCAAAAAGTTTAATTTGTTATGAAGGGAGCCTACGTAGATAATGAAAACATTCGTGTATGTAATTATGTGCAGTAATCATGAGGCCCTACCAGCTGTTTGTAAAATGTTATTATCCTGGAGCTAAAGCTCGACCAAGAACGCTTTGGGGATTGTTCACGTTCTAACAATACTTCAATAATGATAGTAATTTCATTAATATCCGAACAGAACTTTGAAGAAATAACTTGTTGTGAAAATGCTTATAATTTAGTATGCATGAATGAATGCACTCGCTGATTATAGGGCAGTTACGACAATGTGTCTGATAAATCGCGATGCATGACGTAGTGATTATAATTTATAACTAAATTACTAAAGTGTTACACTTATAATTTCAGTAAAGTTTGACTGTCTGATTCATTCATAAAACAATGGCACACCGTAAGAAACTAGGCAAGAATGTACTGAAATAGATATAGATTTATCAAAATTAACTGCTGCAATAATTATCGAAGTATGTTGTAGTGCCAGTAGTGGGAAGCAGTAGTTGCATTCAGCGGGTAGGCGGTCGAGTTCTTCAAATTAGGCCTATTTATAATTACATGTACCTCGAAAACCGAGTCATGATTAATGATTTGTATTATTTTAGGTCCTGTTTTGAATCATTGTAATTATGTTTGAGTATATAATGTCTCGTGTAGGCTTTAATCTCCTCTGATACTTAATTGCTGCGTGAAGCGTTTTACTGGACGACGTTGAATAGTTTGTTCTGAATGACTGCATTCAGGGTTTGTTTGAATCTAACGTTCTAAACAAAAAAATCCCTGTTGTTCTTTTGAGAGTTTCTTAATTTCCGTGGTTATTCGAGTTTGAAGCGATTTCGCAAGGATATTTTTGATCGTCTTATGCATTCTGATTGACCCGTAATCAGGATTTCATTTTGTGGGAGGATTTGACTTCCAAAATAATTTTAGCGGCCTTTTACAACATTTTAATTTTGAGGTTAGGAGGATTGAGTTCCGAAACCACATTTTTAAGGAAATGTCCCTAAAACTCATAAATGTTTTAAGATAAGTTTTAGTTTGGAGGGTTTTGACCCGCAACCCACCCCCCCCCTAAATACGGCCTTGCATTCTGGACCTTGCAGGGCATTGGCTTGCGTGACAATTTTTGGTTGGTCTCGGGTCGATTTACAAACTTCTCTATTGGAAACTCATAATACTGATAATATGTTAATAAGTACACAAAATTATAGCATAAATCAAGCATTTTATTATTTCTTCTGTTTGTTGAATAACAAAACAATTCGTTTAAATATTACATTTATGTATTTTGGCACGAATAGGCTACTGCGCAAAAACTTTTTCAACGAATTCTAAATGTGCGAAGTAGCCTACAGTGTACAGCGGCGCAGATGCGATTTCCAGGTGATTGACTTGCATTAATTAATCCAAGCGATGCGTGCCGCGTATTTACCGCTCTGCTTTATTGCCTTTCTGTTCTGCTCGGTGCTGCCACATTTATCTGCTTATGCTTCTTATTCTTTTCCTGCACTTCTCTTGACCTTGGCTTTTAAATTGGATGCTGAGTTCTGGCGCCTTGGCCTTGGCCTTGACGTGTCATGTCCTTGATACGATCACGGAAGGTGAGATGAGTCATCGGATAATAACGAATGAATAAATGAGTGAATGAATGAATGAAGAAGTGAATGAATAAATGAATGAGTAAATTGATGAATGAATGAATGAATCGATGAATGAATGAATGAATGAATGAATGAATGAATTAGTGAATTAATGAATTAATGAATGAATGAATGAATGAATGAATGAATGAATGAATGAAGTGAATGAATAAGTACGTGACGTTGTTAATTGGTTCACAAATAAACTTTAGGCATTCTTGATGTGAATGGAGTAAGAATGAATGACTGAATAGAGAAGAAATCAGATTGTATTTTTCGTGCATTGAATTTACCATGAACTGTTGAAACAGATTATAGCTATAGAGAATGAAAGGCAAGAGAACGAAAGGAAATCCAAGGATTTAATTGATTGACGATTTGAAACAGGTATCGATATACATGCATCTAGAGAGAGATGGTGAAACACAGAGTAATCTTTGGAAATGGCTTGGAGTGCTACAACGTATGGTGCCGTGGGCCTGCCTGAAGACAGATCGAAAACAAATTACGACTATTTACTTAAACTCATAATGCGCATGATTTATCTTACAAAAATCTAAATTATAAATATGGAACGACATCGTACGCTGTTTATTATGATAAGACCAGGAGTTGTAAAGTTATAATCACACATAATCGGTTTACAGCCTCATCTGTAAGGGCGTTGCAATTCAATCGCATCGATATCATGTGTAGTAAGGTTAGTGAGGTTACACACACACAAAAGCACACTGATGAGAATCATACAACGAACTACAAGACTTATAGTGCAGTAGGACACGGCCGTATTTAAGGGGAGGGTTTCGGGTTCAAACATCCCCCCCCAGAATAATTTTTTTTTAAATTTGAAGATGTTTTGTCATTTTTTGTAAAGGGTTGTTTTGAATTATTTTATTGATCTTCCCTCCCCCCCTCCTAATTGAAAATTGTGGGATAACGTTTGTAAAGAAGTTTAAAAATGATTGGAAAAAAGGTTGGACAAAATTTTGTCAATCATTTTTGCCCCCCTAAAGTATTTCATGGCTACGGCCCTGCAGTAGTAACTATTTGCGCAAAAAACTTGTTGGTAAGTCATCAGAGCTGCGAGATACAGCCGCCCACACCCTGCAGTAGGACTTACGGTAGCTCGGCTTAAAATACATCTCGTAAAACGTGCTCGCTTTCGCGGTCTCGCATTTAGATAACAAAAATAGACGCGCGTCTGAACGATATATCAGTTGTAGTTGTTTGTAAAGGCTCGTGTAAACTATCTGCAATCTATATTAAAACGTATCAAATTCTAGTTAACGTATCCGTAGTTCAGCGCGGATTACGCAGATTCTGTGCTTTCTGGTGCAATATAGGTGCGTGAATGTAGAGGAGAAAACACCCGTTTCGACTAGTTTAGAGCTGCTTTGATTCATATTCCGATTCTGTATTAATTTGGTAGCGTCTGTAGCTCGATCAAGAAAGTTGAAACCTCAGTTTTTAGGACTTAAACCCAGCCGCAATCTTTATTTTTTAATGAAGTAGAAGCTAATAACAGTGAGTTTTTGTCGCTAATTTCTTAAAAGTCGAAATACACTAATAGAAGTAATTTGATTTCTATGAGTTCATACACTGATAACAAACAATAATTCACAAGTAAAATTTGACGATGTAATACAGCTGTGTAGAAAGAGAGCGGCTTCTAGGGAGGCCGGGGCCTATTGGGTTAGTCACGTACTACGGGAAACAGTTCTGAAATTTTTGTACTTAAAAGAACAGAAACACAAAACGATAATTACATAAAGGTAATCATAAAGTACGAGAAGCTTACAAGGATAAAAAATAAAGCAAAATAATTAAATAGAACAAAGCCAGAAATGAGGAAATGAAGACTAGATGAAATGATGGTGAATGAGGGTGATAATGAAATCAAATTGATGCATGCATGCTGAGTCATTTATCTTTGAGGTATACATATAGGAATGAGTTTTAAGTTCTTTCTTATGAACACACGAAGCAACAACCTGCCAATGATCGCAACTTTTGCGAACTTTTTCAGTTCTTTGCGCAGTATACTTTTACTTTTAAAACTTAATGAGCAACCGACAGGGGCGAAAAATGGGACCAGTGACGTAACAGGGGGTTTTCCTTCTCACGCCAAGTTTTGTCCTGTTCTTTGATTTTAGGAGCTTTGCTCTCTTCCTCCTTTCGTAATCCCAAAGTGAGCTTTTTGCTTTAATGATTCACTCTTTTATCAAAATCTTCATTCTGCCAGAATGCTCATTACCTTGACCAAATTTTAAATTCTAATTAATAGATATGCAACATAAATTTATACATACGCAACCATATATTATTGAAATTTAATGCGGTTAACTGGTTGCAATGGCTAAGCAGCTTCAGATCACCATGGTGCTAAATTTCTCTGCTTTTATTTTCTGTTAATACGCAAAATTGATGTATAACCGATAAAATATCTGTATTCATATCACGAGATTTATCAAACATAGTCATATATAAATTACATATTTTTGTTTCAATTAATAATTAAGTTAAACAATTTTGGTTCATTTCAGCGGTCTGTAATCTACGATAGATTTGTCTCTTTGAACAGGCGGCGTGGTTAACGAAACGGAAATTATTCTTATATTTCTATACGAACGAACAAAGTACCCGATAGTGTGTCTGTACCTTTCAATGACTTGCATTACGGTCATCTTGGCTTGACCGTGACGTCTCTAAACTGTAGCATCATTCATCTCGCAGTGGAATGGCTTCCTGTCTCTCTACACACGTCATCAGATTGCTCTCCCTGGTGCTGCTCATCTGTCCAGCTGTGCGTCCGATGGACGGCCATGACACGAAACGTGTCCCCGTCGTTACCTTGGAGGAAGGCCGCATCCGAGGCATACAGTACCAGCTACCTCACCTCAACGCTGCCGGTGACGCATTCCTCGGGATTCCATTCGCCGAGCCGCCCGTCGGTGAACTGAGGTTTCGCTACCCGGTCCCTGTCAAGAAGTGGAGTCATATTCGCAATGCGACGACGTTGCCGAACAGCTGTTACCAGGTAAGTCTACAGATTTACCTTAACTTTGGGTTCCGCTTAGTCTTGACATTATTGTGCTTTATCTTCAAGACAGGCTACGTTAAATGTACATTTACTCAGTTACATACGTCAGCAGACAAGTCACTCACTTAGAAGAGTCAGTAGGATCGTCAGAGATCTAATAGGGACGATAAGTCTTACATTATATTTTGCTTGAAAAAACATAAGTAGAATAGATCCAATTTGTTTTAAATGATAGGACTATGCATCAGTTTGATTAAGATAAATGGTAGATTATCTGTAGACTGGTCTTGATTGCCAGGTTTAGTACCCATGTCATCTGCTGTTGGGCTGATTAAAGTCTTCTATTCCTTATATATACAGCAACGCCCGAAATGTCTGATCGACTTTCAACATTTCTAGAGCTAGTAACAAAAAAGAATCTGTTTAAATCCGTTAAATATGTTGAATATTTTCTGTCGAATATATTAATTACTTTTTTATTATTATTAATGTTGCCTCAATAAATTTTGTTTAGCTGAGGATTTCCAGTTTTGTGCAACCTATTTCGATTGTCTAAATTGACAGTACTTCAGACTTCTAAAGATTAAATAGTCTATATGAAAAATAGTGTTCGTCTCCTAAATAAATTTAATTGCTAATGAATGAAATTTATATTACAAGACTTTTCCGCGTACACAAAGTACATCATGAAAATAAAACATACAGCGCTCTTGATTGTTCATAAAGTTATCAGATTGTCGACCTCCTTCTGCTGACATTATGGGCAATTATAATATATCTATTACCTTGCATAGTGCAGCCTAACAATGTATTACTTTACTGTGATTCAAGGCGCCAGATTTATTCTTTGGACCTGACTTCTATGGCGCCACGATGTGGAACACCAACACCCCTCTGAGTGAGGACTGCCTCTACATCAACGTCTGGGTTCCGCGACCTGTCCGAAGTCATCCACGACCTTCGAACTCGTACAAGGCCAGCTACATCGATCCAGACGGCTACCGTGACCGTGAACTTCGAGCCCGACCTCAGCGAGCCGTCATGCTGTTCATATTCGGTGGCGGATTCTACAGCGGGACGCCCACGCTGGATCTCTACGACGGACGCATCCTGGCTTCACTCAATGACGTCATCGTCGTGTCTGTTAGTTACCGCGTGGGGGCTTTAGGTTTCCTTTGTCTGAACACGACCTCAGCGCCCTGTAACGTCGGACTGTTCGATCAGCTGGCCGGCCTTGACTGGGTGAGGCGTAATGTACGCTACTTCGGCGGGGATCCCAATCGCGTGACGTTGTTTGGTGAGAGTGCTGGATCTGCCAGCGTCAGTCTTCATCTTCTCTCGGACCTCAGCCGGTCTCTCTTCCACCGGGCGATCCTTCAGAGCGGCACGGCGAACATGCCGTGGGCGACCTTGACGGTGAGGGAAGCCCAGCGGAGGTCAGTCGAGCTGGCCGTGGATTACCTTCACTGCCCAGTGACAAGGCGTGATGACATGGAGGCCATCGTGAAGTGTCTGAGAGAGGATAAGTTACCGCAAGAGTTGGTGGACTTTCAGTGGGTGTCACGTGATATCCTGCAGTTCCCTTTCCTTCCGGTCATCGATAACCTCTTCCTCACCGAGGCGCCTCTCGACGCTCTTCGAAACGGGCGATTCAAAAAGTGTCCGATTCTTCTCGGCAGTAATCTCAACGAAGGAGCCTGGTTCCTCATCTACGAACTATCTGAGAAAATCGACCTTGAGAAGCAGTCAATGTCACGGAGTGATTATGTTGACAGTATGCGGAAGTTGTTCTTCAGATATCCTCAGTACCCGGATGAGCTGAAGAACTCCTTCGCCCTCAGCGCCATCGAGTTCCAGTACACGAACTGGCTCGCCCCGAATGATACGTACGAGAATATAAAAGGACTTGACGGCGCTATTGCGGACTACTACTTTGTCTGTCCACTCAATGAGTTCGCACTTAGCTTTGCCAGACAAGCTGATGCCGTGCGAGAGTTGACGGGGACGCTGTCAGAACCCGTCTACACATATTACTTCACACAAAGGTATTTAGCAACTTTATTAGCAACTTTTTTAAACAAGATTTTTAAACATCACTACACAAATTGTTACTACATCATATAATATCCGAAAAAACAGCTGTAGACCTTGGGGATTTGAGTACTAAATGTGAGAGACATTTTTATAAATAAAAAGTGTTATATTTTTTTAGAAATATTTGATTGGCTGTTTAATTGTTCTCGGGAAGCCGAACATTGAAAACAGATCATTGCACCTGAGGTGACCACTGACCAACATGGGGATTGAGGGCTGAACATGAGGTTTGAAGGGCGCGAAAAATCACAGGTGTTGACGAAAAACTATGGTTGTTCACCTGGCTTTCAAAACATAAAACAGATAATTACAGACGAATCAAGTTTGTATTTATGAATCCCAGTGCTCCCTTTCACAATTAGATCCTGAACTTGTAAACAAGCCTGGTATGGTGGCACATCGCATACTCAATTGAATGATGTCTGCAAAAACTGTATGATCATGAATAAGTGAATTTATGAATGAATGAATGAAAAAATAATTGACCGTGGACACTGGACAATCATGAAACATAATATACCCACCGGCCACCTGTGAATGTAAGTTTAGGAGGCTCCCCGTTGCCTGTCTGCTTAGGTAAAAAAAGAGACAGCGACGTACCAAAGACCGTTCACGCAATTTGGTGCATTCATTGGTTTTTATTTTGCACTCTCTGCAAAGTATTCGTTGTACAATCTAGTATTGAATCTAGGCATTCTGTGATATATAGGTTAATTCGTTACGTGTAGGTACGGTTCGAATCCTTGGCCGGAATGGATGGGAGTCCTTCACGCAGACGAGATCCTCTTCATGTTTGGAGAACCTCTCAAAGCGGGCTACGCAAACTTCACAGAAGATGAACGTCAGCTCAGTCGGGACATGATGCGCTACTGGACGAACTTCGCTAAGACTGGGTACGCGTTCTTACAAACGTAACATTCAATCTCATCTTTACTTCTGTTGGATAACTTCACGCTGTGCATTTGCATAATTAGTTTTTGTTCTTAGTTGTCTTCTTTTCAGTGACCTTATTATATCGTCGCAGGAATGGTATCACTTCAAACTCGAGCGGCTTTATCAACTGCATCTGTTGTCTTTCAATGTGTTAATACTTTGTATTTTTTATTCCATTTAAAGTTTAATCTGTCACACATTACCAACTTTAGAGAATTTTGCAGTGACATAATTGTTGTGTAACAGAAATCCAAACATGGAGACTGCAGGAGATGCAGTTGATTCCAGGAGGGTTCCGGGACTAGGCGTCTGGCCACCACATACTCCGCAACGTCGAGAATACTTTGAACTTAACGCCAGATTCCTTAATCGCGACGCTAGCATGGCGGCCGGACAAGCCAACATTGGATACGGACCGCGGACAAACTATTGCGCCTTTTGGAACGAATACATACCACAACTAATTACAACGACAAGTACGTTCTGATTACTTTCTTTTTGTCTGCATTTTGTAATTCTATTATACTTCGCTCTTAACTCAACGGTTACTGTATAGGCATAACAAATCATATCATCTTATATTCAATAGGACACAATGCATTGTCAATGCAGTGTAACGAGAAATGCAAGATTTATTTATTATTATACCTGTTGTGATACTTTCTGTATCATCATAATAATAATCATCATAGTAATCATTATCATGAGCATCATCAGTCTATCGTCATCATCATTCTATCATCTCGCATCTCTCTCTTTCTCTCTCTCTCT
>JAQFYQ010002516.1:0-11607 GCA_034694885.1 Buchholzia appendiculata
GGCCCCGAAACTGTAACCAACATTTTCTTACAGTGATGCCGTTTCTCGACGTATGCAGTGCCACTCCAGTCGCGCTGGTCAGAAACAAGTTTAGTGACCAACGCCAATCGTTGTGAAATGGTCCTCGGTGAGACCAATCATTCAGGAATGGTCCTTCTGGCCATTCAGTTCCCGTGGTAACGTTCTTCAAACCATGTGAAATTATCCCGGGAAAAGACAATGAACAGTTTCGTGCATAGAGGTGAATATATAGTTGAGCCAGTTTGTAGCAAGCTCGCCTCGTTTGTACACACACGGATAAATATCGTCATCTCGAGGATTTTCCATCCCAATCATGACACATCGTCGTCAACGTCAACGTCATCATAACCGTCAACATCATCATTATAATCATCATTACTTTGACTCTCAGCCATCAGTGAACAATATCATGTCGCTATAAACCAGATAATCGGTTTGAAACCGGTGTGGCAAATAGCATTATGTCTAATTCTACATTTTGCTTCTAAATCGTCTATATTTCGATGCAATACATATAAGCGCTCATTATCTTTTCAGAAAATGAGAGTAACAATTCTTAGCTTTGACGTCACTCTAGATATGACAAACTAATTGTTGCGTTGAAGCAGAGAATCAACGCAGCAGAGCTGCAGTGAAAGCAAACAATAGAAAGTTCAGAATTATACAGTGTCACGATACGGAAAGTTTTCATGCTACTTGCCGCGGTCATAATTTAACTTTCGTTAACTTTGAAAAGCATCGATAAAAAAGGCAAACGAACAGTGTAGGCTATAATGGCCAACTCGGCTTTCACGCTGCGCATCGACACTTCAAACGACGACGAAGAGGATGAAGAATCCGATACCGAACTTCTGGTAATTTACACAGTCTATCTGTAGACTAAAAACTTTAAAGTTATTTTAGCAGGCTGTATAATTGTATCGGCAGATAGCTCAGTTAGTTAAGCATTCGCACCGTGTAAAGTAGATACAGGGTTCGATTCCCAGGATACCAGGATACGTTATCTGTAGCAAAATGAGGCGAGTGTGTATACACCGTGCTGCGCCTGTTATTAAGAAGTATACGCTGGTACTAGCTGTAAGGTGCTATGTAGTCAAATGACGTGTTTTCTACACACTGACCTCTTCTCTTGGGATTAGTGACGTCATGCTTTGGAAGGGGATAGCCGCCCACTGCACTCTACCTAAAAGATTTCTAATACACAGCTCTCACTTGAGAAGAAATCATTGTTAATCCTGCGGCTTGAACCCAATATCGATGATATTTACTGAACCTGCAATCGTGTCGCTTCTTTTAACTAGCCCGCCTAAAGAAAATATAATTATGATGTTTTAAAATGATACTTTTTATGTTCTAATGCAATGTTTCATGCAAAGCAGCGTACTATGAATTAAGAATACGAATTATAAGTCTATGGTTTAACTTAAGATGATCACATATACAGTAAGTCTATGATTTATAGTGAATTAAATATAAGTTATATATATAAGTCTATGGTTTAAATTTGTTGAAAAGAATTAATTCGTTGAAATTTCAAATTTTATTATCAGAAAAGTTTCGCAATGATTTTCACTCTGAGGTTAAATGATATGATATACTGATGTGATATGATATGATATGATATACTCTGCACATGATATTAATATCTATATAATTATGATATTTTCTAGCGTAACGACTCTGAAGGAGCTTTGGACTCCAACGCAGACAACATGAGCTACCTCGATCCATACAGAAATCTCAGCGCCTTGAGTTGTACCAGCAGCCTAGCGTACGAAGTAGTTCCAAAATTTCCTGCTCCCCACCCGTATTTCATCAACGGACAGAGCATGATGCCCACCATGCAGAACCTCGACGGTTCTGGAGGGCTCGGTCTCGTGTTTAGCGACGGACGCTGCGCTATGAGCATGCCCGGGTTTGGCGGTGGAGGAGAGATGATGATGCAGTCCATCGATACCGGTCAAGGCCATGGACCTCCAGGATCCTTGAACTCTCCAGTTTATGTCGCCTCCCCCACGCCCTGCCTCGCTATGATCTACCCAGATCCAAGCATGTCCAACTGCGCCATGCCGAACATTCAGTGCGGCTCTGATGGAATGTGTTCAGCTGCGGTCTCTCAGATGAGTCTCATGGGGTATCCTTCTATCAGCTATCAACCCCACGTCATTATGTCACCTGCCCCGACACCCACACCCCCACCGTCCTACGCTCCTTCCTCTGGGACCCCGACCAACTGCCAGACTGATGGAGCGTCGTCTGGTGGAGGCGGGGGTGGTACCGTGGTTTACCCGGTGGTCTATGTATCGCCGGCTGGACTTCTGACGGTGTTGATGAGGGAGAATATCGCAGTGGAAATGACGCTGGACCGTGCCATACGTGTCGTCAATCACCAACACAAGGTGACTTTTGTTTGAACTTGATGATCTTCACTATCGATTTGGCTCAATATTGAACATGTATTTATAGAGTAATTAATATTAATAATTATTATTATTATTACTATCAATATTAATTATAGAGTAATTAATATTAATAATTATTATTATTATTATTACTATCAATAATTATTATTATTAATAATAACAAATATTAGTATGCCAATAATTAACGAATAGTCTGAAAATAACAGTTAACGTATGTATACCCGCCATGAAATAGAAATTAAAGTATTATGTACTGTAGACTTAGGCGTATTTGCTACATGCAATCCCATCTATAGCGTGAAGGCTAAGCTGCATGTCATTCATTGTATCTACCAAGCAACCAGTGTAGTCTTCTAACACACTCAGTGTAAATGCTACTTTAGCGTGTTATGATTGAATGATATAAATATAATATTAAAACATTTCGTGTTTATACCACAAATATTTGGCACAAAGCAAAGGCACCATCTATGGCAATCGTTTATTAACACCTCTATTTACAAGGTTCAAAACAAGACGAGTCTTAAATGTTTTATTACACTGACGATGTATTATTTACACTGACGTAATTTATACGTCGTATGTTATTATAAAACTACTGCAGTGAGTAAATTTTTCTGCAAAATTCTGAGCGAATGTTCAAACGACCAGCAAATATGGTGCAACTCGTTTGTATAAATCGTGATGTTTCTATACTCGTTTTATAGGTCTAGAGGCAAAGCTAAATAAATGCTTGTCGTTAATTCTGCATTAATTGTCTAAACGTGAAATCGGATTGTTAAATGGCTACAAATTATACACATATACGAGTAAACTATTTAAGTACAACACTAAATAAAACTGTAGCGTTATAAAAATTGTCTTATTTGTTACTCATTGCCTCGTAAGTCATGTTTTCCATGCATTCATCTGAACCTATATATTCAACATGCCTGTAGTGTATTTTTGACTGTGTACAACTGTAGGCCGTTGCTGCGACGAATAGCCGTGGTGATTCCTCGTGTATCTACCACCAGGCGGGTAAGATCTACCAAGACCGAACCACCACCGAGCTCGACCTGTACGGAGAACGACGGGCCAAGATGGCGACCGATGGAATTGTATTCAGTTCTTCTAACTCTGCGTTCACTCTCACTTCCCAGCAGTCACTGCGTGCCGAACCGAACCCACGGTGGGCGGATCTTTCCCAGGACATGTCGGTCACCCTCCTCTTTTCCTCTTCCAGCTACGGTCCGCACCTCACTGCTCAGTACGAAGAGGTAGCTCAGAGCTCGCGCTATAAGAACTACCGTAACGGCGCTACAACTGTTTTCATCAATGGCGCTCGCATTCATCAGACACCGAAGGGTGACGTCATCGTCTGGTCTGGTCGCAAATACCTTCGAGCGTCGCCCAAGACCGGTCTGGCTCGAGTCGTGACGCACTTCGTCGAGATGACCGTCGGGCAGAGTTGGATCGTGCGCGTCCGTCGGGGTGGACACAAGCTGCTCGCCACTGGTTCCGTCTTCATTCTTGCCAATGATGACGTCGAGTTCGGGTTCAACGAACTACGCAATCTGTTTCTACAACCGGTTGAGTTCAAACAGGAGACAATCATCTACCGCGGTCGTTCCTTAGCCCAGCCGTCACCGCTTTCCTGGGGCGACGACGAAGGAAGAGATAACGATCACAGCTGCGGTGAACCGAATTACGGTAGTACGTCAGGGAAATGGAATCCGATCCCGGTGCATCGTCGACCCGGAGTGTTGGATGCCTCGGTTGCGTCAGCAGGGTTCGGCAACAGGCACAAGTTTCCTCCAAGACCGACACTGACCACGGCAAGCGAACTGTCGCTTCTGCACCGGGCTTCGTACGTCGACAGCGAACTGTCTCTAGCCCAACCGTCCATGGCCGCCAGCCAGTCGTCCCTCATCCACGGGGTGTCGCTGGTCGGTAGCGAGTCGTCTCTCGTTCAACTCCCACAGCACTTGCAGCCGCGCGGCGGTGGCACTAGTTGCGAGTCGCTCGTTCAGCCGCGGGCGGGCGGCTCCAGCTGCGAGTCCCTCGTCGCTCAGAATCCCTCCGACGCCGACTACCACCGAGCTCTGCTTCAGCGCATGGATGGCTTGGATATCCGCTATGATCATCCAGCGAACGCGAGGCAGATCAAAAGCCAGAATTCGCTTCAGCAGAAAACGTCTCCTTCCGGTATTGATCTTGATTCTGTATCGTCCGAGCGCCTCGCCATTCAGCCCAGGGGTCAAAGGTTACCAGGAGCGGCCGAGCAAGGGGACAGTCCAGGGGGTGATCAGCGATACATGCAGCATCCCTCTCAGCCTTTCCTCTCAGAGAAATCCATCCACGGTACTAATTCCAACGACGTCCTCAAATCATCGATCCACCATTTCTCGGAATTGACGGAGAAGCAGAATCTGATTGGTCGCGGAGAACAGCCAATCAGAAGCAGCGAAGTGGGTACGGCGACGAGGGAGAGCAGCGAAAGTTGCGTAGAGTTCGCTGAGCACAGGAAGCCGTCAACAGCCCGCAGAACTGCAAGCGACATAGCGAGGAAAACCAATGATAGATCATAGCATCGTGATGCGAGTGACGTCACTGAGTTGTGACGTCATAAATGCGAGATGCATTGCAATAGGCATTGCTGCAATTGTTACGTTTGCTTTTATGTACTGGCAGTTCCAGACGGTGTCTGATTGTGTGATAAACATTTTGTGTAGATTGATATCGAAAGCTTTGAGTTTGTTATATTAAAATAAACTAAAAATCGGGTAAAAGGGTAAAAAATAAACAAATTTCACTACCGTAACGTGGCAATGCAGCACGTGTTTAAACAAGTGCCGAACATTAATAGTAAAATTATAGAAAAATATAAAATTTTGACATCTACGGTAAAGGACACGCTTAAATATGGTCACTGTAATATCTTCAATATTGCTGTGCAGCTTATTAAGATCGATTAATGCATTTAGTCGATTACAGGTATTGCTAATTTTAATTACGCTGCCGATAAATTTATATTGTAATACGGTTTATTATAGGCGGCCACTAGAGATTTTGTATATTCAAATGCTTGATGAATAGCATTCAAACTGAAATATTGCTTCTTCTAGCACTATTAATGTCATAAAACTGCCTCATCTACGGTTTAAATGGTACCTTAAATAAATTAAAATAGAATATGATAATCGAGATAGCGTTGACATCCCTAGTATGCAAAACGCATTTAGAACAAAGCATAAATCAGTCGCTATGAATTATTTGCATACGTGTGGAAAAGTCTTTACTCTGGAACTTAACTTGACCTGAAGACTTTATACAAACAGCGGTATGCTGAGTTCAAATTGTTGTGAATTGTTGAGATATTAATATTTGCATGCAATTTTATCATATTTTTGAAAATTATTGATGCATTTACATATTAAAAGTGTTTCAATGAATCGGTTCGTTGTAGCGTATATTTTAATTTGCATGCTCTTTGTAATGTGTGAAAATGGTTATGTAAAATATGCAATGATCGAAGATACACATAAGTAAATTGACGATGAGGCGACACCAGTTATGTGAAATTAATTCCATGATAGACTGATATTCAATTCAGTCAATGCATCTGATATGAGCTCCAACCAAGCTTTGATAATTTGAATCCAAATCCAAATTCCAACATTACATATCTATGTTAGCACATTATTAACATGTTAAAATTCATCGTGGAATATCCAGTTTGATATTACTTTGAACATTCTTTCATTTTCACTCTTTCATAACATCCATAAATCGTAAAGTTTAATGTCTCGAGAACATCATCGAAAAGAACATCAAAGAACAACAAAGAAGACATCATGGAGAAAAGCATAGGCGAACTGTGATGGCAAACAGCAAAGAAAATATCAAAGATAATAGAAAGGAAGCAGCTCAGTGTACAGAAAAAGTACAAAACAGAATTCTATAGAGAAACCATATTGAACATCAAACAGTATCCATTTCTGACCTATTTATATAAGAATGTTCAGTAGACTTGAGAGGCGCACGATGATGGATTGAAAGCATGCGGGCTGGAAAGAAATCAAACAGCAAATTAAAGAGGCACAGACTCACAAAATGCTAGGACATTTTATATATTCATCAGACAAATTATAACGAAAGTTATTTATCAGGCTACATTTTACTATACAATACATTGTATACACTCTTATAAAAGTTAGAATGCGAAAAAAGAATAAGTGAATGAAAGAAAGAATGTGATCTCATTGAAGATAGTTTCACAAGACGCATGCCACCGATCTACTAGGAATATGAAATTAAGCGTGGTGGTATCCTGCAACTTCTTGATCTAGTATGAAGACATTTACTAGTATATGTCTTCTTACTAGTCACAGCACACAGTTTGTTGTATTCTTTTTAAAATCTGAAATAAGCATTCTTAGTTGATGAAATCACGCAAATAATATAGAAAAAGTAATCTGCAACATATTATGTACACAATTCTATGCATATTTTGACAAAAGTTGTTAAGTTTTTGACATATTATATGAATATTATGCGGATCAGGCGCGAGTTGATTAAAGAAAAGAATGTTTTGAAACTTTAGTCACTGTAGGGATTAACTCTAGCTTCCAGATGTAAGGCAGCGTGACGAATTGCTCCGATGACGTGAGCACCTTTGCAAATTGAGAGTGCAGCCGACACTTCTGACGCGTTTCGTACTCTCTAAATGATAGCCTTTGTTATGCAGTAATTTGTTGAACGAAAGACTATAGTTGTTACCATAAACCAAAATAAACAAAATTTTAATTCCCCAATTTATTCCCCCAACTTCAATCACGTTGTACGACACTCATCAGCTTCACTGCACTTTATAATTTCATCAAGAAGTCCACTTGTATTTGGTCATCTAACTTTCCCTTTCTTCGCAATTTGCCCCACAACCAAATGCCGGGTATTTCACGGGGAATTGTCCAACGTCATCTAGCATTTGATACATCAAAGAGACGGCGCTGCCTCGAGAGGGCAGTCTAGGGAAAGCATTGCATCAGTTCATCTTCTGAGAGCAGCAAACTATTTACGAAGTGCACTCCTCTAGCCCCTGTTCAGTTAATCCTTGAATCACAGTACGCAAGGTCTGCTGTGAGACTGGGTCTGCAGTATGGTTGGTTCTTTCCAGTGCTGCGAAAGCGACGGAACATTTAGCTAAGGGCGCCTATTCTGTCCCAACAACTCCGTTCAATAGTTTTACGGACGCTCGTCATCCTGCTCGAAGTGCCGTGAAATGTCAGCAAATTACGCGGAATAAAAGAGGATGAGTGAAGCAGGTGGAAGCAGCCTCGGGCTTGTTACAACAAACCCAGCCAGGCCTGCAGTACTTCGGCAAGCATTAGTCTGCGGCAAGCCCTGGTACTTCAGCAGTGAGAAGAGGCATTAGCCTACGTGGCAAGCATAAATGATATAGATTGTAAGAAATTGCTTTGAACGCTACTTTGCTCAATGAATACGACTGTAAGTCTGTCTAGAAGACTTGACCGTTTATAAATTTGAATAGGCATTTCAAAACATAAAACCCAATTTTAAGGCAATGATTCAATTAGTGCTCTCAGCAGAATTTTTCTCATCTTCGTTAGATTTGTCCGTCGGCAAAGCCTCAGAGATACAATTGTAGTTGAATTCGAAATTGTTCCTAGCATTCGAACCTCTCAGATTATTTCCACCTGTTGTTCTTTTATAAGCAGGACTTAAATATGATGCTGCTGTATTATAAACTATAGTTTTTCACTACTTGTCATTCATTGGACATCTGTTGATATATGAACTACCACCTGAGTGAAAGATGGTTCTTTGATTGCAAGCTGTATAGAATCAACAAGATTTTCTTGACTTTACCCGTACTCAATGTGCTGAACTAATATATTTTTTCTAGCTGATTTCGTTCAATAAAATAGCCATAACGATTATTTACAGAACTGAAAGCTAGCCGGTGTAACACCGGATAGTGTCGCTCAAGCAGGAATTGGTGCGAAGTTTATAAGACAAAAAAAATCAGTGCATATTTAGGCAGTTGACGAAATGTTGCTTGGTAAATAAAACTGCAGTTAGTGTTAGAAAATGATGCTGGGATTTTTATCTCAAGGAAACCAAACATAAGTCGCTATTGCCAAATGATAATCAAAAAATACGCTTCCTTTATCATGATGCTTCGTTTGAAATGCATATAATCACTGCGTGAAGTAAGTATACAAAAAAACTAATTGCCGTACAAGAAAGAGGATTAATACCAAATGTTTGAAAGACTTGTAAATATTGTAAACGAAAATAGTTCTGAGAAGTTTTAGGAAGGTTGACATGCAGGCTTCAAGCCTAACATTGTTCATCTCATTTAAATCTATAGCATAATTTTGCTGTTTTACTTTGTGAATTCTGACAACGCCTGCTACTCGATGACGGCGTCGCAACTAATCGCGACGTATTATTGGCGGCTGTCACCAGTCGTCACTGTAATCACTTGTAACGACCATGCTGATTGGTCGAGAGGACGAGTGACAAGTGGTCACGTGCCGGGCGTGTGTCGTCAACGCACGTGCGCGTGCCTGAACGCACGCGCATTCGCTAATCGGCTTCGTGACACGTGGCACGCCCTCAGCTCACCCCCCCTCAATCCTCCCCCACCCCAGTGAATAGATTACACATCTTCTGCTTTGCAATTAAGCTAGAGCCGACAGGATTGATGCTTCGAGTTTTCGTCAAATATCAACAGTAATTTAAGAACAAATCATCCGGAAATTATTTAATAAAAATAGCTGATAATCAACTCTTTATTAGCAGAATAGTCTAAGAAAGATAAGGACATTTATTTGTCTAAAAGGGGCGAAATCTCTGAGCCAAGCCCCCGAATCTCGTACAAGTTAGGACTGGAAATAATTATATTTGTCAATTTTCTTAGAAATTTCATTACGGCATTCGTGTGCGCATGTTTGGTACTTAACCTTTGTAATATTTAATGAATTCCGCAACTAGCAAAAGGTCCTTGAGAAAATATTCCGTCATATCGTCAGCTCAGTAGCATCGTAAAGCGTTCGACGGTGAACAATTATATTGCGTAACATTGCAAAGAAACATAAAAATACAAACAAAAACGAGAGACAATGGAGGAATTGAGCAACTGGAAATACGACGACTGGTCGATAGATAACCTTGCTTGCTTCAGTCCCACGTCGCTTGTGCAGCTAGCACCCGTTCCACCTCTGATTTCCACCCGCTCTCACGCACCGATTCTCCATTACGACATCAGCGCCGACCTGATAGACGTGCCTCAAGGACACAGCAGTCAACAACAACACCAGCATCAGCAGCCCTGCCTTCGCAACCTGCCCCAGTCTTCGAACTACGAATTCTGTCTAGATTTGGAACACAATGATCCAAGATTTCCTGCTAACACAGTGCACGGTGATGAGGAAAACGTGAACTCCTTGGCGACGGATGATTTCTACTCATCCAGACAAAACTTATTTCAGAATAACAACAACAATAACTGTTACGGCGCTTCTGAGGATTTAGAAAAATTGAGACGGTTAAATGAGCAAGAAAGGACTCGGTTCAATGACGCCAGTCACGTGACCAGCTCAAATATTGATGACGAACTATTCCACATAGCACTTCCGGTTC
Source organism: Buchholzia appendiculata (assembly GCA_034694885.1). Lineage (NCBI taxonomy): Eukaryota > Metazoa > Annelida > Clitellata > Enchytraeida > Enchytraeidae > Buchholzia > Buchholzia appendiculata. Next base: position 10,095 of record JAQFYQ010002516.1, read on the forward strand.
CCCCGGCGCCCCAGTGGGACGAAGACAGCGACACCATTCAGTCATTTCCCTTCCACAATGAAGACGACGACGATGACGATATCGACGATGATGATAATCTGTTCAGTTTCGACGATTCCAATCCGGACAGTTTCCGTCATCAGTCGTACGGTGACATGGCTGACTTCATGAACGAACTGTCCGACTATGACGAAGAGAGACAGTTTGATGACGTCACACTTGGTGACGGCGAGCAGCTGCTGGCGACGTACAAGTTCAACGAGCGTCGAGATTTCCGCGCTGAATTGGACGGTTACGATTATGCAAAACAGTATCAGCAAAAACATTCCGTTCAACCGATGACGTTATTGGATAAAACGTATCAGCAAGACGGCAGCTGTGTTGTTACAAATGCAGAGTTTGGTTCTATACCTGACAGCATGCCACTCACAGCGAGCGTGTGCAATAATGACAATATACCATATGGACAGTATGCACATCGGCAAGGTAAACAGCAAGAATGTAGCGACCAAACCAGGCTACTCACGTATAGGCAGAAAATGAAGCTCGCGTTTCGAGGCAGTCATAAACGTCAGGCAGCCAACGTGCGAGAGAGGCGGAGAATGAAGACCATCAACGATGCCTTCGAAGGACTTCGATCCCGCTTGCCTTTCTCTACCGCCAGCGTGGAACTCATGGCAGCCGGGGCAGTGACCTGCTCATCGGCTTCATCTTCCTCCTCGTCGTCGTCGTCGTCGTCATCATCAGGAGGACACGTGACCGGAAGTGCGCGGGCACTGGCTGACCGGAAACTGTCCAAGGTCGATACGCTTCGTATGGCGATACGTTACATCGGTTACCTTGTCGAACTAGTCACCGACTCGACGGGTGGGGCTGATGAGGGTGGTGGCGCTGATGGGAAGGGGGCGACAAAGGTGGGGGGCGATGGGGGTCAGAGGCGGAACGTAGCGGCGAAGAAAGTACTGATTCGGTGTCACAGTTCTTCAGGTAATTTCTTTCTGTATCATTAGTTTTAAATGTTTCAACGTATTATACTTTTCCAATACTCGTATTTGATTGACTGTACGCTTTAGAAATCGTGTAAGGTTAAACATCGTGAACCTAATTATTCCAAGAATATCACCTTTATCAGGTTTCATCCATATTACAGACATGCTATTTTTTTTTACTTACGGGGTATCTTTTAGATTTTGCTCGAGGCTAACTCAAGGCTAACTCAAGACCTAAAGAAAAGATATTATATATTTCCTACGATATTGATAGTGCGATATTGATATTTTGATACGCTAATTTGATACTGATATTACGATATAGGGCTATGTTGCTTGTATCATAGGGATAATGAGATAATGATTTCGAGGTACTGACAGTGCAATATTTATAGTTAAATTTGTACTGCTTGTGCGATACTACTGGTAGTGCGATAATAATAGTGCTCATAGGCGCCGACTCCATAGGTGCCTCGGTGCTCAGGCACCGGTTCTTTTGAAGCAACCGGTGCCCGAGTATGCTT
>JAQFYQ010002517.1:0-11604 GCA_034694885.1 Buchholzia appendiculata
TGGTGCACGTGTCATAGTGCAAGTGTCATGGTGCACGTGTCATAGTGCAAGTGTCATGGTGCATGTGTCATGGTGCACGTGTCCTGGTGCACATGTCATGGTGCACATGTCATGGTGCACGTGTCATGGTGCACGTGTCATGGTGCAAGTGTCATAGTGCAAGTGTCATGGTGCACGTGTCATAGTGCAAGTGTCATGGTGCACGTGTCATGGTGCACATGTCATGGTGCACGTGTCATGGTGCACGTGTCATGGTGCAAGTGTCATGGTGCATGTGTCATAGTGCAAGTGTCATGGTGCACGTGTCATAGTGCAAGTGTCATGGTGTACGTGTCATGGTGCACATGTCATGGTGCACGTGTCATGGTGCACGTGTCATGGTGCACGTGTCATAGTGCAAGTGTCATGGTGCACGTGTCATAGTGCAAGTGTCATGGTGCACGTGTCATAGTGCAAGTGTCATGGTGCATGTGTCATGGTGCATGTGTCATGGTGTACGTGTCACGTGTCACATGTATTGGTGCATGTATCATGGTGAACGAGTCATGGTGCATGTGTCACGTGTCACTGTGCAAGTGTCATTGTGCATGTATCGTTTGTGTTCACAGGAGGATCTTGTGGGACAGAGCGTCTTCAGTGTCATCCACACGAGTTGTCACGAACGATTCTCCGCGCACATTGAGACTCTGACGAACCAGTCGGCGTCTTCTTCGCGCAGCTCTCCGTCGATCTTACCTCCGTCCGGCGGTGACATGCCGACGTCAAGCAGAGTGCGCTTTGAGTGTGGCATGTTGCTCAAGTCTGCCTGTAAGTGTTAGATTGTTTTGCTTACTACAGTGTAGAACAAACAGTGACTGAAGTGATTTGAAGTATGAGCTGGAGCCCAAAGTTATCATCTAGGCCTGCAGTATAAGAGAAGCCAAGTGCCATGGTGTTAAATAGCAGGGATCCAAACAGTAGAATTACCAAGGAAGCGATTGGAGGAGGGGGCAACCCACTGCAGATTTCAAACCCTGTTATGAATAATGACTGAATCGTTCCTTGTACATCACCGATTTGGCGAAGTCTGATCCGCAGTATTGTATTTGGTGTGTGGCTTTAATGGATGGGATTTCCCACTTTTTTCGTTTGCAAGTTGTGTTTCAAGAGGAGCATTCGTCATAATCATTTAATGTATTTTTTTTGTCAGGCAGGGTTATGCACAGAAATGATTAGGCGGTTTGGTCAAACGAACAATTGAATGTAATTCATTGATTAATGTGCAACAAATTTACGCGTCGGTATACTGTAGACAAATCTGATAGTGAAATCTCGAGTGACAAAAAACAGTAAGTGGACTTGCGAAGGCCTATTTAATGTGTCTGCTAGGTTTTCCAGTCTTTACATAGACCTGTGTAATTTAATTGGACTGTGTCTATGTATGCTTCTGTCTAGTTCTTTACCTTTGTTAGTCTTTGATGTTAGTATTCGATTGTTGGTTGATCTAATCTGTCTGTGTATGTAGGCGCTGAGGATGGCAACGATGGAGACATACAGCCCGTAGCTAAGACAAGCCGATATGAGAGCATGCAGATAGTGGCTGTCAGTCAGCAGTGCAGGGACTCTGATGGTAAGTACTTGATACATCGCTTTCTACCGTTCTCTACCTCTCACTGTCCCTCTCATTACCTTTTGCTGTCACTCGTTTTGCCTCTCTCTACCTCTTCCTTTCTCTACCTTTCTACCTAGCTACATTCCTACTGGCTCTCTGTCTGTCTCTGTCTTTCCGTCCGTCTGTCACTTTAATTTTATGCGTACATACTCTTCCTGAAATGGTGAATTTAAGTGATAGCAAGATAAATAAAACTAATAATAATAGCAGAAGTAATGAAACTATCTATGTTATGAATGAATAGTTGTAACTGACAACGTTGCTGTGTATGTGTGTGTGTGTAACAGACAATACGAATCAGTCGTTCCTGGCCTGTCTGGCGAGACGGATCGGCTTTGCTGAGAAGACTGCTAGCATGCTTGGACTGGAACAGTTCACCACGAAGCAGGACTTGAAGGGCATGATCCTGGGCTGTGAAGCAAGGTCGGTTCTCTATTTCCCACGCGGCTCGTAGTTCAATTAGAGAATGTAATATTTATGGCCATTGCATTGATTGGCAGACTTTGTAGCACTGACTGGTTAGAGATTTAATATAGTATTTTCAATAATATATTTTCTTATTTTGTGCCTTGATTTAAAATAATTTGTAAGACAATTTATATTGTTATATATCATCATCATCATTAGTGCTCTGCCGGAAGGCAGGTCCCTGGTATCCATTTCCTTCACAACTCATGGTCCTCCGCTTTCCTTTTCATTTGCTCGTATGATTCCTCCTTGTCCTCCATCAGTTCATGAAGCATACTCTGTCTCGGTCTTCCTGATCCCCTCTTACCCTCAATTGTGCCTTCTATCACATCTTTCATCAATCCCTCACCCCTCAACACATGTCCAATATATTGTTGTATATGTATATTTTTAAACATCTTTATTCACTGTGTATGGGAGAGTTGTGACTGAGCACTGTGAGTTTATTATTGGCAGCACTTGAACTAAAGTGATGGCTACTCCATTAGGCAATGGGTTATATATTGTATCGGTGACACGCCTGTTGATAGTTTTCTTCTGAGCGAATGGAGCGAGTCTGATTTGACGCTAAATATATCTGAACATACACATGTTAATTATTCACTCATTGCCAGGCTTTTTATTCGTCATTTTCTTTAGAATTTCAGTTCCTCTTCTTTAAATCTCGACGGATGTTTGCGAGATACAATCCATATCCCCTCCCACATTTAGTGGTGACTTGTTGTCGTGCGGAGCACTTCATCATTACCTTGGACATCTACTTCTGTCAGTTGTCAGTGCCAGCTAGAGGCATTTCATCTAATAATGAAACAGGTTGCTGGAAAAATGCTTTGTGTTACTTTGTAGTACTGCTGAATTGTTTGTATTTTTTGTGTGAAGTTTCACCGTGCTGCTGTTGTTGTTGTATCGATGTATTGTATACGTTGCACCTCTTTGTTGTTTGTAGTATTGTATCGATGTATTGTATACGTTGCACCTCTTTGTTGTTTGTAGTATTGTATGGTTGTATCGATGTATTGTATACGTTGCACCTCTTTGTTGTTTGTAGTATTGTATGGTTGTATCGATGTATTGTATTGCATATGTTGCCCAATATTGTGTATGTATTATTGTATATTGTTGTGTGTTTATTGCTTGGATGTTTTTTGAATTGATGTACTGACCTTTGACCGCCCACCCGGGCTCATCTGGCCTAGTGGATCGGTGGTTAAAATCATGCGTAGTAATACGTAAGACAAATAACCATTGCCAGGACCTGTCTTCGGACAGAGCACTATCATCATCATCATCATGCATGACAGCAAGGTGAAATGAGAAAGATTACATAACATTCCAATATTTAAACTCTCGGACATAAACAAGTGTGCAAATATTGTAAAGATGTGCAACGTACAGTTTACAATACCGATATAAAAGACGAAGATACATAAACTAAGTGCGGACTTGCACAACAAACGGAGCTTGCGCTGCACTTGAACGCAATCAACCGACAATAAATCAATACCATCCTCAACTAATATCAAGCAAATGAATTCTATACAGAGTTGCCAATAATATATATTGAAAGCAGAATCACATTACATTAAACTTTACATAAATTGTCGTACAATATTTTGCATTCATTATGACAAATTGTAGTCTATATCGATATGACAGTGGCCAAGAATACAACAGTTCTACCAATTGACGGTTAGAACTTATAGTTTTCAGTCAACTGTATTATATTGTGCCACACGAGTTGGACAGTAATACAGTTTGCTGAAAACTATCAGTCTAACTTGTCAATTGTTAATATTATTGGCTTCTGCTGCTTCGATATGAACCAATTTCTGTAGCTGTTCACATTGATGCACAAGATACAATCCGCTTTCAAAAATCATTAACAACCCTTTTGACAGCTACACTTATTCAGAACACATTGTACTATGACTGCACACCAGTGTCAATCTTTTGAATACAGATAACACTGGTCTGTGTCGTTTTTTTCAATGTAGAAACAAAATTTGACTCGATTGAGCAAAACGAATTACATATTTGAAATCAGGATAAAAAAAATGTTCTAGAAACCTAGACCTCAGACATTTTTTAGAAAAGCAGACCAGTGTAATGATACTTACTCAACAACTCTGTGTCATTACACTGATGCCCAACTACACACTCTTTATATTTTCAATCAACTTTTTCAAACAATAAATGTAAATCAGCAACTACAAAAGACAAATTATTTTTCTTCATATTTTTTCAGACTAAACCAAATCATTCTAGTTCTGCAAAGATCTTAGCAGCGTTAGTCTTAAAGAACAATAACTTTTGCCTAAATCCCATAAAATTAAAAATAGAAAACAGCATAAAACATTATGGTGCTTCTACACCCTTGCACAGACTATTTGGTGAAAATAATTTTTATTATTCTTTGCATTCTACTTTTCTTTTCTCCAATACCGTTCACACATACGCCACGCACCAAACGTTCAATTATCAACAAAACATCGCAATGCTTAAAAATGCACCGATTGAAATTGACTACATAGAATTTAAAAACAAAGAGTAACTCAGTCCATAACTCAGTCAATATCAAGTCATGATACGATGAAACATGAATCAACTAGAGTCGCATCGATGCATCTTCACTAGGAACTATGTAGCTAAGATAAATTTCCTACAAAAATTCTTCAAACAATATCAATGAAACGCTAATAATTGATTACATATATATTCAAGTATCGTATTCATATCTGCTCGTGTTTTATATGCAGCCTAGTCTCCTAGCAAAACTTGTCTATGATCACGACTGAAAATGTAGAAATAATTCACATATGCCATGTACAATACAGTAGAATAGTATGTATGACAGACAATCTGCCCAATACAATAACTGAATACCGACTAGTAGATATGATAAACACAATCTGCTGACAAATGTTCTTGCCTTACAACCGTTGCTGTATTTATCCAAGTCCTTGCTATTAGAGTAGTAATGACACAGTTGGTGTCAGGAAGGGCATCCGACTGCTGCACAAGTTTTGCTCCATTAGAGTCTCAATACAGAAGTATGGTGTACACATACAATCGTTGATCAATTCGAAAGTTTTTTATAATCGATTTGAAAACCCTCTGTCATGTATTATTCTCAGTGTGGTTATGAAAACATCATCTAACGCATTCAATGAACCCACGCAGACATATGAGGATGATGATGATGACGAATGATGATGATGTTGAAACTTAATGCTTTATACTTAAAACTTCTTTAAATAATATTAGTCAATGCCGACAACCAGCTACGGTCGTTAACAACTAAACAAACCTTAGATAAAGACAATAAAAATAAAAATAATAATAAAAATAACAAAAAGGAATAGATCAGTGTGACATAAGGTTCACAGAGCTTCAAGGTCCCATTACACAGTCAGCTCAGAACGAAGACTAATCAACACCGCAAGTTCTCCTAAACAATTACTGTACGCTTTGTGATGAATGACTAGCATGACCATGTTGATAGAATCTTTATAGCCTCACAGTTTATCCTAGCACACGGCAATGACACTCATCCCCTCACAGACGTATCATGTGGACAAATAAAAGACTCCTGATTAACCTAGCAAGCACAAATGTACATTTACATAACTATCATTCATGTAGTTTATCTATCAGTTCACATTATAATATTGTCTGTATAACTGATACTGTCTGCGTAACGAGTCACCAAGGGCATGCATTAAACTGACTGCGTACAATACAAATCATTACATCTAAGAACATTGACGCCTGCTCACAGAAAGACTATAAACAACCTATCACTATCACCATGACATTAACTCATCACAGACCCAGGATGGGAGTTTTTGGGGGTTAGAGGTTCGACCCCCCCCCCTCAGGGCGGATGGATTGACCACACCTCGTTTGAAAAAAATGCCAAGGAGGTCGGTTTTGGCTAATTTTGGGCCATCACCACCCCCAGCCCCGCTCTTCAGAGAGAAATTTTGGGTCAGACCCCACCTATTTTGTTCACAAATCCCACACTGCACATACCCAATGCATTAGAGTTATATCCAGTGCATCAGGTAATAAATAGCTAATATAAATTACATCTATATCATATTATGCTTGTTTAAACTAGTGCTAACCTGTAAATCATTTCGACAACAGAATTCTACTAGGTAAGATATTACACGCTCAGCTTACCTAATAATGATCTGTCTCTAAGTGTACGTATATAGAAAACAGCTTTTCATAACGGCATTACCTCTATAACATATCATGTATCAGAAGTTCAACATAGATATATACATACTTTCGATTGTCATACACAGCAAAAAACTACGGGTAAAGAAGAAACTCAAACTATGCACAAGCTACAGTTAAATGGTAAAGCATTTTACAATAAATACCATAACATATACCATTGATTTCCTTGCATATTAAATTGATTTCCACAACTAATCAAAACCTTGATAATTATTCATAATATCACTAAGCAGCAGATTTTGTACAGACAGAACGAAATGGAATCAATAACAAATTTTCTTCTTTGTTTTTCTTATTTTTATTAGTTCTCTGTTCAAACACTACATATTTCATACATTATATGAGTACAGGCATACAGCATTACTCTATTACTCAATCAGTGTTGCAACTGTAAGCACAGTACATTCCATTTGCAGGTAATTCCACGGACTCCATGATCTACCTCTTAAAAAGTTGCAAATTTATTAACTCAGCCACTTCCATACGTGGTTATTTATCCCCTACTTTGTTCACCACATTTTGCACTCTGTTATTTTGTTCTTTTCACAGCTCCCTTGTGTTTCCTACTCAAGAACTTTCCCATCGCAATGTCGACACAAAAACGTAAACATTTTATACAACAATTACATCATCGTGTGTGACTATGTGTGCGCGACTAAGAACAAGCAAGAAGAAAGAATACTGAATGATTGCACATCGAAATAGACTGTGCACAGAATAAGTTACATGTGCGCAGATAAGTAGCATGTGTGCATATAAGTAGCATGAGCGCAGATTGCAAATGTAACGTTAAAGCATTAAACTACAGCAGTAATAGACTTTCAGTACCTGGCAAAGACCTTAAAAAAACTATCCGAGTCGTAGCAGCATATACTTAGAATAGTAAAAGGCAGTACTATATATAAGCAGTACTTTGTCACAAATGTCTTAAAACGCATAGCATATGATAGCATTAGAATGCTAGAAATTATTGTCTTAAAGTATTGAAGTATATCCTTATAATACTAAATGTATAGCCCAAGAATAGAAAACTATAGCCCTAGAATATCAGAGGCATTGCCTTCAAATAATAAAAGCATAGCCTTAGAATACAACAAGGATTGCTTTCACAATAATAGAAGTATAACCTTCAAACAATACAAGCGTAACTTTAGAATACCAGATGCATTGCCGTAGAATACTATAATGTACTGCATAGGGATACTCAACGTATTGTAAAAGAATACTAAGACAATGTATTACTGCTATTACCTTGTCATGTCATGTAACACTACATACATACACTGTTACTAAAACATTACAAAAGCTTTGTTTCTTCAAAAGACCTGCAACAAATCATTATGGCAAGCATGATGCAAAACAACACAAAAAAACTACGTCAGACTAGAAAACTATAACATACAAATGTACATATGTCACGAAGTTAAGAATTTAGCAAATGTATTCAACAATATCAAACACATCGAGAATGCGGATATATTGTATGGCTGCTAAACTTGATTACCGTAGCAAAACGAAAGGAAAAAGCTAGGTGCTTTGACAAGTTGATATTCAGAAGGATAGATGGAGTATGTGGATAGATAGGGAGGAGGCTAGATAGGGAGGAGGCTAGATAGGGAGGAGGCTAGATAGGGAGGAGGGTAGATAGGGAGGAGGCTAGATAGGGAGGAGGCTAGATAGGGAGGCTAGATAGGGAGGAGGGGGAGGAGGCTAGATAGGGAGGAGGGTAGATAGGGTACATTGAGAGGATAAGAATACAAGGAAGAGGCACTACTGTAGACATGACTTGAAAAAGAAAATCTTCAAAGAAGCTGGATCAAGAAGAAACAAGGTGAACTGGATAGGGTCTTCTCTCTGCTGAGGATAATTTCCAGAAATACAGAAATGTTCAGGAATAAGAATCAAGCAATGCCCAAAGTTTGTAGAAATTGGAAGCCAAATTTGAATTTAGAGAACTAACATCGATGACTCAATGAGATCATGACATCGATGACTCAATGAGATCATAACATCGATGACTCAATGAGATCATGACATCGATGACTCAATGAGATCATATTCCCATGACAACACAAACTCGCTCGACTTCAACTACAAATTAATATCAGCAATGACTAAAAAAATACACAAAAACAGACAACAATCAGAAGTAAAACATCCGAGAGACAAAAAAACAACAAGTTCCTTGCACCTCCGAGTGCACTTGCACTTGCCAGCTCCTTGCACGCACTCTCGGTGATATTGACATTCACTGAGACGTAATATCAAGTAAAGAACAATACATACTACATAACAATATAATGCTTCAATGAAAAAATAAAAACAGAAAATAAATCTTTGTAATCTATAAATGTGGGAAATTATATAATTTCACAGGAACTCCAAGAGCCTCGACAAAATCTGCCTCGCAACAAATTCACACACACACAACCTGGCACTTAGTCAAATCTCATCATTCTCATCATCATCATCGGTCGTACACACTAACCGCATCGCTATCATCAAAAACATCACTGTTTCACTATATCATCACTTTATCACATCATCATCATTATTAATCATTATCATCATCACCTCATCATCAACATCACCTTAGCATCATCACTAACAGTCTGTGTGACATCGCCGCGCAATTATTTCTCGTCTTGTTTTGGTGAACTGTTTGGTGTCTTTGTTGCAGTATCTGTCGAACCAATCTCGTCTCCTTTGACCTGAGAAACTGTCGGCTCTTTTTCTGCCGGAGCTGGGTCGGGAGCTGCGGCGGCGTCGGTGTCAGAGCCCGGTGAACCGGGTGCGTCGGACCTCGCACCGCCCGAGTCGGCGTTATCTACAAACAGCAGCACAGGGGCGAGCTTGTTCACAACACAAATACTCGTGCCACTGAATACAAATACTCGTGACAGTGAACAGTCAATACAAATACTCGCGCCAGTCTACAGTCAATACAAATACTCGTGCCAGTCTACAGTCAATACAAATACTCGTGCCAGTGAACAGTCAATACAAATACTCGTGCCAGTGAACAGTCAATCCAAATACTCGTGCCGGTGAACAGTCAATACAAATACTCGTGCCGGTGAACAGTCAATACAAATACTCGTGCCAGTGAGCAGTCAATACAAATACTCGTGCCAGTGAGCAGTCAATACAAATACTCGTGTCAGTCAACAGTCAATACAAATACTCGTGCCAGTCTACAGTCAATACAAATACTCGTGCAGTGAACAGTCAATACAAATACTCGTGTCAGTCTACAGTCAATACAGACAATCATCATCAGCCTTCGCGTCATCGTTATTTATCGTCCTTAATAAAAAAAATCCGTAATTAGCACTAGGGCTAATTAAAGTGTTTATATAACGTTTATAGGGATATCGATTTCATTTCATATTATCATGTTACTACATCATGTTACTATCAGTGATGTAATCCAGGCATTTTTCTCAAGGCCAAGGCAAGGCATTCTATTTCAAGGCCAAGACAAAGCAAGGCATTTGGAAAATTGGTCAAGGCAAGGCAGTAAATTGCCTCAAGGCAGCCTCAAGGCATGAAATCAAGGCCAAGGACTACTAAAATGATATAGTCAAGGCTTTTTCAAGGCAATTTTTTCCAAGGCAAGGCAAGGCATATGGAAAATTGGCCAAGGCAAGGCAAGGCAGTAAAGTGCCTCAAGGCAGCCTTGAGGCCAGGCATCAAGGCCAAGAACTACATCACTGGTTACTATGCAGGAACAGACCCTAAGTAGTCACTAGTTACTGATCGAACAAACCAGCCCACAAGTTTAATGTTGATTCACTTTCAGCCCAAACACTGAAATATATTATTTCATCTCATCAATAATTTATCCTAGTAACATATGTATGCTGCACTTCTTTCGCACGACATATTGCTAGGTAAATGCTTAACAAAATCGCATGTGAATGTATCTTTTTTCATATCTGCTGTGTTACACACTATTGCTACTTTTTTTATACTAAAGACAGAACAATTGTCTACATTGCAGTATTTGTACTACTGACCAGTGGGATGCGGTGTAACAGTGAGATTCTTCAGTTCGAGTGGCAACGCAACATTCGAGCTGAATGATTGCTCGGCGTCAACTATGGCATTGCGTCGCTGGCTCTGATTGGACGAGAGGAAAGACGAGAGATGATCATTCTTATCCTCGCTGCTCGTCATACTGTAAGGCTTCTTCACAACAACAAACAAGTGCACAAATAAATACACAAATATATACACAAATAAGAGCACAAATAAGAGTACAAATAAATACACAAACAGGTGCACAAATACGAGCACAAACAAGAGTACAAATAAAAGAACAAGTAAATGCACAAACAAGAGTACAAACAAGAGTACAAACAAGAGTACAAATAAATGCACAAATAAGTGCACAATCAAGTGTGCAAATAAGTGTGCACACAAGTGCACAAATTTGAGTACAAACAAGAGTTCAAATAAATACATAAACAAGTGTCAAAATATGTGCACAAATAAATGCACAAGCAAGTGCTCAAACAAGAGTATAAACAAGTGCACAAATACGTGCAGACTTAAGTGCACAAACAAGAGTAGACATAACTGTACAAATAAGCGCACAAACGAGTTCACAGCAATGTGCCATAACGCCATGCCATGTCAACAGTATTATCTGAAGCTTATGGAGGCAGCAGTTTCACCAGATTAATCTCTAACATGATTCCCCCCCCCCTCCTGCATCTCTGCACTAAAGTCTTCCCCACCCACCAAGAACTTCCCACCTACATCCAATATCCATGGCCAGCCAACAGTTGGCAACAAATGTCCTAGCGTTCCAGAACTTTCTGGCTGGACTAGTAAATTGTGATGAAATCATTCAATATGAGGGACGAGAGGAATCTAGCATGTCATCTGCCTTAGAACTCATCATCATCATCATCATCATCATCAATGCTCTGCCCGAAGGCAGGTTCTTGGTATCCATTTCCTCCACAACTCACGATCCTCTGTTTTCATTTTCATTTGCTCATTTGATTCCTCCTTGCCCTCCATCAGTTCATGAAGCATACTCTGTCTGTCTTCCTAGTCCTCTCTTTCCCTCAATTCTGCCTTCTATCACATCTTTCATCAATCCCTCGCCTCTAAACACATGTCCAATCCAGTTTTTCTTTCTCTTTACGACTGTTCGCACCATACTTCTTTCTTCTCCCACATCATGTAGCACTTGCTCATTAGTTTTCCTGTCTTGCCAACTTACT